>NW_019773648.1:305480-340682 GCF_001039355.2 Lingula anatina | reverse complement strand
CCCCCCCCCCCCCCCCCCCCCCCCCCCCTTTCAATTAATCCTGGATCCGCCCCTGAACCTAGTCCAATTATCTCACCACTACCTAATTAGGCAATAAATTGATGAATGATAATTGAGCGTAATGGAAAGAAGGTTAATAATAGATATTACATGTATGCAAGAACGCAAAACATCACGCCACCACTAAATAAGGAAATGTGAACAGATTGACGAATTACTTAGAATGGAAAGTTGTGGAAAAACAGGCGAATCTGTGTGATATATCGTGCTATTGGAATGTGACATGAGAAGATTAAATGTAGAGTTTAATGTTTGTGAGATAAAGAATAAAGAACCAGTTTTTTTTCGCGCCAAAACAGTGTATGTTCTTCCTGCCTTTTGCTACGTGGTACATGTAAATATAGGCCTACTTTACCATACGACATTTAATATTTCGGTTCAGGGGCAAATGAAATACAACAATCTCGTACATCTCTCATAAAATTTTGTTGAGCGTTTTATTTCTTTTTTTCACATTACCAAAATTAAAATGAAATAACAACCCGCAAGAAAAGTCTACACATATTAGAAGAAAAACGTAGTCGTACCACAAGCCATTGTGCGTATGAAGAAGGCGCGCACCTGTCACAATCTAAAGATTACGGAAATTGCCGAACAACTTTTCCGGAAGTGAAAACGGAGAAAACGCGTTTTTTATTTATCGAAGTTGTAGTTTTATGACTGAATTTGTTCAACGTTCAAAGTAATAATATTCAAATGTTGTATAGGGAATAGTATCATCCCTATTTAAACAGTAAAACACGTACTGAGCTTCGGAACGGAAATTGCCGAAGTTAATCCAACATGGCCGGGGCGAGTTTGACGCCATGATGCCAAAGAAACTGTGAAGAATTTGTAAATATTTCCCCATGTTGGAGCCTATCCTATCGGTAGTTGGATTCCGAGGAGAGAAAAATAACTCAAGAAACGCGTGGATCGGGGAGAGAGAGCTTCAAAGAAATTTGAGGCTTTCGTGACAGTATTATGACAGAATTATGAATCTAGATTCGTTATCTTTTGCCTTGTCTCAAATCAGCTATTCGGTGGCCAATCTAACAAAGAAAAATTTCAAATCCAGTGTATCAGAAATATCGCATGTAAGTATTGCATTTTCTTGAAGGGGACAATGTCGCACCTTTAAAGTAAGAAGTTACGTCATGACTTGATAAGTTTGAACTATGACCGGCCAATCTGAGCAAATCACTGCATTTTGTGAAATAACACACTTCACTTTCACTTTGAAGTTGAGTTTGAAACAGAATAAACGTATGAAATAAAGTTAATATCAAAATTGATAGTGGTTCAAATAGGTTGCTTAATTTAACGCTAGGAGAATAATGACCTCTTGGTTATGACTAATGTAGTTGTTGAGATCAGCAGCCTCTGCAATCATTTCACCATCAGAAAAAATTTACCCACTAGTACATCACCTCCTTTCAATCTCAAAGGGAATTTCCATTGTATGGTATGGTGGAGCTATCTTTGTGTCAAGAATGGTCGGTCTTTGAATAGAATTCATTAATGTAGGCTCCTTTTCCCAAAACTGTACTAGAATGAAAGGTCATTTCTCCAATCTGAAGGTAAACTTGTATTTTGTAGCTGGTCTCTCAGCACGGAGCTGAGGCAGAAAGGCATCTTTACAGGTGCCTTTTTTCACACGTTGACTTCAGTGGGGATGGTAAAAGTACTGTTAAAGACAAAGATTTTCACCAGGTAGGTACACTGTCTACTGCTGTCTCTCCAGTGTGAATTTTGTTAGAGTTAAATTGTAGATAAAATACTTAAGTCTTCGGATAATACTGTTTCTTTGACATTTTCACTTACTAGTACATTTTTTCTATGTCCCATGCATTTTCTCTACCTTATGTACATTATGTTCAGCATTTGGCTAAAGTGAGTGAACTTGCTTGAGCTTGGGTGTACTTCATGGTTATTGTCCTTCAAAATTTATAAATTGTTTTAGAAGAGTTTTTATATATTAAAGATGCAGAGCTTTAAGTTAAAAATATGTTGTTTGAGTTAGCAGCATCTGTACTTAAATAATAGAAAATTCATTATCTGACTTTCCACTTGAACCATAACTTATTTTATGTTATTTCTGTATTTTGTTTTTCTATGAATATGAAATGCACATTTTAGTTCCACTTTTTGTCAGTTTTTAGACCTCTTTCTCTGTCTATTTCAGACCCAGTATTTGATACAGGAAAGCAGTGCTCTGATTTCCAAGCCTAACTTTGTGTCCATACTTTGCTTTGCTATAGACAATCCATTGCACCAGCAAAAAGTAAGTCAATTTGTCTTTAATGCTGAACTCAGTGGCGGATTTAAGCCATTGTGAAATTGCGGTCAGTACTACAAAAAGTCTTCTGGTTCAGCAAACTTTGCATAACTTCTAGATTTAATGTCTGGCTGTTAAATTAAGTTTACTGCATGTTACCTTGCCAACAAACACTGCTTCAGTTTTGCTGAGATGAGAGGCTAAACTGGCCCGATTATTAAGGGGAGTGAGTAGGCCCATGCTTTGACATTTCTGCTTTAATAAGTGCTATTTAATATGTATAATACATTGTGGAACACCTGTCTCACTATATCATGATATATGTTGTGGGCTTCATGTCCCATTTAGGGTTATTTGCTTTATAAATCATATGCTGTGCACAGAATGCCAGACAATTAAGCTGATTACAATGGCTGGGCCTTGTCAAGAATGCCTGCTGAGATGGATCAATCATAATTTTGATAAAATTTTCAAAATTGGAAAGACAGGTAGAAATACATTGGCAGCGCTTTATCAGGAATCCCTGCTGAGAAAGATCTATCTAAATTTTGATAAACTTTTTAAAATCGGATCTTGCTAGTACGTCAACTTCTATTCTGAACATGGCCATATTGTAATAACATGTAACCTTTAATCTCCACTAACGTTCCAGACCTTACGTGCGTCCCCTCATCTCTTGCCTCAACTGAGTAAGTTCCTGAAGCTGACCAAGGTCCAGGAGGTGGTCTTCGGCTTAGCTCTGCTCAGCTCCTCCGTCGCGGATACCCGAACGTTTGCAGCGCAGTTTGTGAAACAGAAATTCCCTGACTTGCTCAGGTGTCACTTGGACTCTGGTAAGTAAATCTTCTAGTTGATTGTTATTGTTGTTGTTTTTGTTCTCAGTCATTGAGTTGTCGTAAATAACAAAAATAATTGAATCAATTACTGGAACTTACTTTGTTAGCACCAGTTTTCTGTATTCTAATCAATGCCGAGAGGAGGCGTGCTAGTCTGATTACATTCAGCAAAAGTCCCCCCAGAGTTGGATTGATCTACATAGAACGATAGTTTTATTTGAAACGAGCCCTTAGTTATTTCTTTACTCAAAATCTTGTCTTGCTGTGTCCAGATCCCAGTGTTAGCCAAGAGAGTGGTCTACAGGAGGTGGCAGTAGAAGTTGTCCACTTTTTGCTGACTCATCTCGCCAAGGACAGAGAGAGCTTTGACATATCCTCAGATCAGAAAGAGGCCTTTATAAAAAGTTTACAAAGAGGTACTTGCCGTTTTCATTAATTGTACTAATTTATTCATGTTAAAAACATACGTGGTTTTTCCTCAGATTCAATTCTTAAGCATGTTAACATTATTGAACTTACTAGATAAGTGTTCTTTTGACATTTTCTGCATCATAACAACATTGTTAATAGTACACACAATAAGCAGAGTGTACAATATTTGCCCTATTTCGGAATCTAATACATTAATTGATTTATTTATAATTTTTCTTGAAATTTAATTTTTCTCCAGATTTTCCCAAGGACCGAGTACCAGTTGTGCTCTCTCCTCTGCTGTACCCAGAATTACAGGACTTACCTCTGGAGAAACTGAACCCAGACTCCATCACCATGCCCAAGTCAATGGTATGGATTACCAGTGGTCTGAGAAATATATTTGACGATAATTTCTAAAAAGAATAACATAAATTCTTAGTGTTAGAATTGTGTTTCACTTAACAAGTCATTGTGTAGGGGAATGTATACTTTTACAGTTAAGCATATGAACCACTGGCAGTTATATTATTTTTCACTCTTTCTCAATTTATTTGATTGTTTTTAAACTTAATTTGGACTGCAGTGCGTAATCTGTTAATTTGGTATTTAATTGTGGATAATATTTGTTATGTGCTCTTTGTTATGCGAACACTGTAATATGACTACTGTCTGTTATCTGAATACTGTCTATCATGTGATTACTTTGTTATGTGAACTCTGTTATGTGAATACTGCCTGTTATGTGAATATTGTCCAATATCCTGTTATGTGAATACTGTATAGTGTATTCTTATGTTTCAGATGGAGGGCTCCCTAGCTGACATTTTACTGGAAGCTGGATATGGGTGTACTGCTAGGTAAGGACGGCCGTTTTGCCTCCTTTAAATCTAAGTTGACGAATTCCTGTGCTTGGTTAAAATGTTCTGAAACTAGAATGAAAATTAGATTATCTTGAATCTTATAGTTTTAAGTATTAAAATGAAGTCACTTCATTACATTAATGGATATTTCCAGCGAAATGTAAGTTGAAAAAGAATGGGAATAAAACCTAGCCCTCCGAGTTTGCATGCTGAGAATTATTTATTCAGTATTCTACTCCTTAATACTGAAATAAGGAAAACGAACATTTATCATTTGTTAGTATTAGTTTTTGTTTTCTGGCACATGAAATGTGATGCGTTTTATTTTGTGTGTTTCAGCGTTGAAGAATGCCGCACCACGTTGCTCCAAGTGGGAGCTCGCGAGCTGACAGCAGGCGCTATTGCTCGTGTTCTTGGAATGATGGCGAGAACACCTACAGGTCTAGGTGATCAGGTAAACATACAGGTAAGTCATAGTAAATATACAGGTAAAAAGATGATACAGGTAAATCTAGGCAAGCATACAGGTAAGTTATATATTTACATACTGTAAGGTGCATTTCTTAGTACATAACATTTGAAAGGAGTTGGGTTGATAGAAAGTGTATCATTTAAGCACCCTGATTTAGTTAAACCAATATATGTTGATAAAGAAATAAAACATGATGAAACTGTTGTGTGTATATATATATATATATATATATATATATATATATGTATGTATAGAGAGAGAAACTCAAAAACTGATGTGGTTTTTGAAGCAGGTGTGCTGAAGAAATATTTCTTTCATCTTGTCTACTTACGTATAGAGACCTATGTAAGGTTCAGGTCACAATCAAGTTGAATCTGGTGCCTAACTAAGCCAGGGCTCAAATTTGGTGCGCACTTGAAAGCATGTTGTGTAATCCCCCAATGGATTCCCTGCCTCCTATGAACGCCGTCTCTGCAGGGTTACGCAGCCTGCTTTCATGTGGGATCCTCCATATTTGAGCTGCAGCTCAGTTAATCCTGGCTCAACTTGGTTGTGAACAAAGCAAACAAAGGAACGAAGCAATAGATGACCTGTAGTAATTAGCCATGGTTTTTTCTCGTCTCTGCAGTCCCTGAGTGGCCCAGGTGGCAGCACTATATGGAGTGATGGCAAAGACAAGCCCGATTCTGCCGGGATTAGTACCTGGAATGTTGATGTCTTCGTACAAGTTGTTCATGACATGGTGAGTGCCGAGTTACAATGATTTAAATTGTTGCCTTCTAGTGGTCAGAAATGAGATTTTTCTGACTATCAGTACATTTCCGACTTTTGGGGAGCCCAAAAAAATATCATTGGCTTAGGAAGCCCCCAGACCCCATGCCATATTTTCTGACTTTTTCACTAAGTGGCGGTCTCATCCCTCAGTGGGTTACTCTTCTTTATGGGTAAAAGAGCAGAAAAGTGTGTATTTCAGTGAAATGTTCAGGAAATGTTCAGGTTCAGCAACAACATAAACTATAAAATATGCACACACCAAAAAATGGGTGATGTTCATTAGTGTAAAAAAAAAATATATATATATATCTACAAAAATTGAGAGAAATAATGAATGTAGCTTTATTTAAAAGTGATGAACACTCGATTTTTACATTTTATTTTTTGAAATCCCTTAAAAACGCAGGTTCTTTAGAAAATTTTATAGAAACAACATATTTATACCACTTCCAGGGTCCTCATATTAACTGGAGAGAAGTGGTCAGTGAGCTGGACCATGAGGGGTTCTTGGTGCTGGGGAAACCAGGGTTACGCCTGCTGGTCCAGGCTCTCTTCCGTGGACTGAGGGGGGACGTGTTCCCAGTGGAATATATCTACAGGACATGGAAGAACACAGAGGGACAGGTAGGTTCACATCAGGTGTAGATTAAACCATTAATTCAGTGCCATTTAGAAGCCAGGTAGATATACAACAAGTTATTTTTATCCAGTGGATAATTTTCACTTACGAGTTATAGGGACCTTTCCTAGTAAAAATACCATTTTACGTAGATTGATACTTCTCCGTTAGACTTCTCGCTGATAGTAATGAAATTAACATACCTCTTCTTATATCCAAGGTGCTTGAGTAATCATGAGCTTTCTACATTCTTCTCAACACCAGGAGGCATGTTATCCTGATTGCAGTCAGTGAGAGTCTGTGCGGAGTTGGGTCGATCTATAGAGAGCGATAGTAACATTGGGAATGGGCCCTTAGATTATCAAAGTCTATTTGAATATTTTCATTTTCTCCAGCTAAGTTGACCTGTTTTTAGCACCATGTTGATATTTTACAGGTATTAGAATTTTAAAGTCAGACACTGTCTATTCCAACATGTCCACAGAAATTAGATTCCAACAGATAACATGCACTGGTGTGCTGTATGTCAAATGTCTAAAACTGTCTCTTCCAGCTCTCCTGGCTGTCCCAGTCACTGAAGAACCCAGACGTGTTTTGTTTCGCCGACTATCCCTGTCATCCCGTGGTGATTGACATCCTTAAGACTCCGCCCGATGACGAGAACAGGGAGATTGCTACTTGGTACGCAGCTGATGAAACCATTGTGAAGTTCTAAGTTTTTGTAGTGAATTCTGGGATAGGAAATAAAGGATAAAATTTGAGGAAAAACTTTTCTTATTACTTATTACTTAAAAGTGATATGAATACTTGGGATTTGTTAAGTTCTACACTTGACTTGCTCTTTCGTGTTGTGCTTTGATAATATAAAAGAGAAGCTTCTTTGGACAAGTACAACATCACAACTATGTCTGTAAAAGATGATTACCTTGGCTATGTTTCCCATTGAAGTGAAATTATGATTAAAACCTGTGCAAGGTGTAGGTTTTATGTGTTCTATTTTCTCCTCTAGGAAATCCCTGGATTTGGTGGAAGTGTTGCTGAAGCTGTCAGACGCTGGGTTGTATCAACAGATCACAGAACTGTTCAAGTTCCCCATACAACACTGTCCAGACATGCTGGTGCTGGCACTACTCCAGATCTCTGTGAGTTCACACAAATGAGTTCTTTGAAATATTTTAAATCAGAAGTCCCAGTTTTAGCTGAGCTATTTAAGGCCCCCAGTAAAAAAGGCACAGTGGTTTTCTTGCTACATTTTCTTTCAATTAGGAATCATGGCAGTGAGTGATAGGGATAGAGACTTTGTAATTACTGTTGGCTTTCACCCAAATAGTAAAGTTTACAGCTGTGAACAGACAACATGACCTTGAAGTTGGACTTTTGCCTGTTAATAATTAGAAATGAAAGTTGGGAACTTTTTACAAGTTGCATTTGTGGAGGATACATATGTATTCAACATGCTCAATTAAAGTGACATCATTTTAAATCACTGGTTTTATTGTTAAATCGGTACATGAAGCATTTCTCTTGTTTTGGTCACATTGAGAAGTACCCTAATTCAGTTCTCTTTTATCATTTTAAATCACTGAAGTTTTATAACTACAACCCATCGTTAAATGGTATATGGGAGTATTTCTTTTGTTCAGATCACCAGAATGAGTAGCCTAATTCATTTCTCTTTCATCATTTTGAATCAGTGAAGTTTTACTACTGAAACTCATTGTAAAATAGTATTACTTTTGCGTTCAAGTTGCCTAATTCAATTCTTTTTCAGCCCAACTGGAACACCTTAAAACATGAGCTCATCTCCACACTGATGCCCATCTTCCTCGGCAACCACCCCAACTCTGGCGTGGTTCTCCACTACGCGTGGCACTGCCAGAGCCAGTCTACCACCATACGCACACTCATCATGCATTCCATGGCCGAGTGGTACATGCGCGGGGAGCATCACGACCAAAGTCGGCTGTCCAGGATTCTTGATGTGGCTCAGGATCTTAAGGTGGAGTGGTCACTGAAGTTAAATAAATATAAATTTTTTTTCATTTGTTCTAAATTTTAGTGGAGGAGAAATCTTACACAATTTATGTTGAACTTTGTCATTCACCTTCTCCTTGTGAGAAAATATAACATGCACATTCATCAAATATGTGACAAGTGAAATTCCTTTCATCCAGGCCCTGTCCATGTTGCTAAATGCGACACCGTTCGCCTTCGTGATCGACCTTGCGTGTCTGGCCAGCCGGAGAGAGTATCTGAAGCTGGACAAGTGGCTCTCAGATAAGATGAGAGAACATGGGGTAAGTGAGGGCTATATGAGGGTGGTGGGTGGGGGTGTTTCTGATAAGATGAGAGAACATGGGGTAAGTGCTATATGTTATTTGCTGTAAGTTATCTCTATCAGTAAAGGAAGGGGGCGCTCTAATAAGTTAAGAGAACATAGGGTGCGGGAGTTGATCATCTGGATTTTTTTAGTCACCTTCATCAGTAGACAAGGGATGCAACATGGATATTTGACAAGAATACTTATCACATTTTACAAGATGCAAGTTAAGAGTTGGGCATTATGCACTGTGTATATGTAGATAATGTAAGTTGACATTGGCGGTAATTGATTTGAAGATTGAAAAGAACAGGAGAAACTAACCCCACATTTCATCACTCCAGGAGCCGTTCATTCAGGCGTGTGTGAACTTCCTGAAGAGGCGCTGTCCACAGCTGACTGGTCCAGGGATGAAGGATGACCAGCCACAGTCCAAGAGTCAACAACTGCCACCTGAGACACTGACCACCATGTTGGCCTGTCTGCACGCGTGTGCTGGGTAAGAATATGGGTCGTGTGTGTGCGCGTGTGTGCATGTTTATGTGTGTGTGACAAGAGTTTGTGTGTGTGGATACAAAGAAATTTACTGTTTGTTACCAGGGTTCTATCAGCAGTGTTTAAAAAGCTCTTCACGTCACTCTTTACAATTAAAACCTAGACAAGCAATTTCATTTGGGTATCGTCTTTTTGTGTATTGCTGACTTGTGAAAGTAATGATCTTTGCCAAAATGAAGTAAGGGTCTCTGCAAGAAATTTTTGGGACATCCAGGGTTATTAAGATTAAAAATATTCAATATTGAGCGACCATTTTACCAAATAAAGTCTTATTAAAATGTGCCCAATTAGATTGCCTATATATTTTGTTCATGCGTTAATTTCATGACAGACCTTGTCACATTTCACGTTTCACCAGATTACACATTTATCTTATACGTCTTCTTTTGTAGCAATGTGAGCCCGGAGCTGTCAGAGAACATCCTCACCATGTTTGGAAATGCCTCCCACATCCTCCAGAAGGCCAGACAGACGGCCCCGGGGGTGGTAGGAGGGAAGGGGGTCACACCCCCCATAGGTCCCCCACCCACAGGACTGAACCAGGTAGGGGGAGGGGAAAGAGATTTTTGGAAATGGAACAGTTTTTGAAGGGTCTTGTGACATTTTTATGATTTTGGAAAGTCATTGAGTCCACAATTTGATTTTCTATTGATAAGATATTTATGGTTGATAGCTTTTCCAATATTTTAGAATTTATTTATTTATTTATTTATTTATTTAATTTAATGTTATTTTTATTTACTTATTTTGGAAAACGTGTGATTTGTCCAACCTTAGGTAAATGAATATCTTCATATTTCAGATGGACCCCATGACCAGCTTGGGTCCTCTGTCAGGATTAGGGGTACCACCCCCAGGGGGATTCCCCAGTGGACCAGGCTTCCCCCAGGGGCTAGCGGCCTCCCTGAGTGGCACCCCGGCCTCACCAGCCAAGAATTTCCCCAACGTCTCTCAGTCCACGCCCCCTGCACAGCCAGGGTTCAACCCTATGCAGACCAACCCCATGCAGAACTTGACTTCACAGTTACAAAGTAAGTGGTCTGGCACTGTCAGTAGCAGGGGTGAGATTTTTCTGACTTTAGGAAGATTTCCGACTTTTTGGGAGCCAAAAATATAATCTTATTGCTTGTATAAGGCAAAAAATATTAAATCTCATATTGGACACTTTGATAAATCTGCTAGATGTTATGCAGAGGCTCCAACATTTCCTCCTTATCACATGGAAGTAATTTTTCTTCATTCATCAGCTTAATATTGAAATAGTTTTACTTCTGTTAGACGTCAAAATATGCATCCTTAGAACATAACACAGCTGATTAAATTCTCTGACTGGTGTTGCAGTTCTCACATGACAAAGATCTAGCAGTTCTACATATTATAGATTATTATCATAAGAAAAGTAGCATGTTTCTGTCATGTAATTTAATTGCAATACTGATATATATATATCCGTTACTGTTCCAGACCTTGGTATCCAGACCAGCATGCCCTCTGGTGGCCTGGGGATACAGACCAGCATGGCGTCTGGAGCACGCTCACTCAGCGCCCTCAGTATGAATGCCACGCTAAAACAACAGCAGCAGCAGCCTCCAAATGTGGAGAGACTGCGCCAAGGTAGGGGGAGCATACTTAGTATCCCTGGGGGGGGGGGGGGGGGTTGTTAGTTTTCAAAGTCTGTCAAATTTGTTATTCTTATTTTAAGAATATGATTTGGCACACTTAGTAATCCTGGGGCTTTGTTAGTTTTCAAAGTCTGTCATATTTGTGATTCTTTTAAATCTGATTTGGCATATTCCTCACTTTAGTCTACGTGCCCATGTGGCAGTGGCCCAAAGTCATGTTGTCAAGGTCACTCTCAAGGGGTACAAGAAGACTCTATCCACCCCCCTGTGATTTAAGAGATCTCCTATGATGAAAAGCTAATCTGATTTTTTTCTGTGAAGAACCATCTTAGCTTCATTCATTACTCATTAGTTTAAGTCTGAGGAGACCACAAAAAAAAAAAAAAGAGAGAGAGAGAGAGAGAGAGAGAAAATGCATAAAATACTCTGTGAGATGCCACAAATAAAAAGAAAAGAAAGGAAAAAAAGTGTAAATTACTCCATAAGGAAAAAAGGAGAACCTTTAGTTTCGTTTGCATTTTTGCACCATATACTTCCTGTGTGTAACGTACACCTGTCCCGTGTTTTCCGCAGCCTCCCAGCAGGACGAGGTGGCCAGTCTGTTCCAGGAACCCACTCAGCAGTTCTCCAAGGAGGTGGAAGACGAGGCCAACTCGTACTTTCAGAGGATCTACAACCACCCGCCTCACCCAACCATCACTATTGACGAGGTCCTCGAGATGCTGAAGAGGTTCAAGGACTCCCCTGTGAAGAAAGAACGGGTGGGTTATTAATTATTAACTTTTAGTTGTATAAATCTATTGATTAATTAATTTTTTTTATTTTATTTAATTTTTATTTATAATATTTTGTTCTGAATCTAACGGAGAGCAGGTGGCAGACAGATTGGTGTTGGAAAAGGTTCTCTGCTACTATTTCTCCATATCTCCGTATCCATTTGGCCTATTTGCTCCATTTTCAATTATCTCTTTTTACCTGTAGAGAAAAACAGTCATTAAATTTTTTCCGCAAATCTGTTATCACTTCTGCTTGGTGCGTTTCTTAAAGTATTCACATTTATGTTATCCAGGATGTTTTTGCGTGCATGCTGCGCAACTTATTTGAGGAGTATCGATTTTTCCCACAATACCCTGAGAAAGAGTTGCAGACCACCGCCATCTTGTTTGGTGGAATTATCGAGCAAGGACTTGTCACGTAAGTTATTTGATAATGAAATGTAAATCTTTACTATTGAGAGAGCAAGAATTTTAATCAACAGTTGGTCTTTGTTTCAGACTGAGTATTATTGTATTAACAAATAAAGGAAGTAATATTTTAAGATTTTATTGTATTCTTTTATTCTGGGTTGTATTGTCCATAAGCAATGCTTATTTTCAATCCAAGACTTGTGATGTCTTACAGGGGCAGATCCAGAGATATTTTCCGATAGTCTTCCAAATGACTTCTGTTGATTCATCCTTCAATTTTGACTGTGTTCCAACAGAAAAAAAATTAGATAGCTGGAAACTTGAAAAATTCGGACTGTTTGCTGAAAGGCCCAGAAGATGGCTTCTGTCCACCCCTGTCCTACATGGGCTTGCTACAGCCCTGTCACTTATAAGACATAATATTTTAAGATTTTATTATATTTTTTTTACCTTGTTTGTATTGTTCATTAACAATCCAAGCCTTGTGATGTCCTGTGTGGGCGTGCTGACTTATGGAATTGTGTTGATATTTTTAGTTACATGGCGCTAGGCGTGGCATTGAGATACGTGCTGGATGCTCTCAGAAAGCCGAGTGGGAGCAAGATGTACCTGTTTGGAATAGCGGCACTGGACAGGTTCAAAACCAGGTAAAGAGGGGGGTATGCATGGAGATTTGGGAAGGGGTACAGGGGGAGATTGGGGGGATATCATCTGTTATAATTGGACAAATTTGGAAGACTTTAACAAATGTTTATAAAACCTGTATTAGTGGGAAGAAAAAATTAACTTAGGAAGATATTGACTAAGCTGCACAAATTCTTCATGAGGATGTAGAGAAATCATTCATGTTTCTGCCGTTTGATCTTTTTTCCTTTCTGTATCTGTCCATATACGTCTAAAAAGACCACTACTGGTATGAGATAGACAGATGATTCCTTTACTTGATTGCTTGCTGTACTGTCAACTGTAGTATGTGGAAACTGTTTGCCCTTGTTGATTTTATTTTAACCATTCAGAATAGTCAAGTATGAATGTGATGTATTTGACTTTAATGAATGGATAAATTCAGCATGTTTAACATATCATTATGAATTCTGATACCTTGTGACCTTTAGCCTAGTTACTCACAAACTTTGACCTAGTTTTCCATGACCTTTGACCTAGTTTTTCATAACCTTTGACCTATATTGTTCCAGGCTGAAAGACTACCCAGTGTATTGCCAACACTTGGCTAGAATCCCTCACTTCAGCCAGTTCCCCCAGCACATGATAGAGTATGTGGACTTCGGGTCCCGCTCCCAGGAACCCCCCAACCGCCCCCAGGGTCCTGTGGTGTCCACCAGCTCCACTCGGAGCCTGACACCCAGTGGACCCCCTGTGGTCAGTACTGTCACCGTGACAACCACCACTACCACGGCTGCTGCGACCGCTGCTGTCACCAAACCTACGAGTGTTAGTTTTCAGACCAAGGTAGGGTGTTTATGATCTTCATACTGGAAAATACATTTAGTTACTTAATATATGACTGTATTTTTCATTTAATTACTTGCCATTGTAAGCTTAGACTCGTGAAATAATTGTATTCTTGCTATAACTTCTTAAAATTTTCAGTGTGTTGTCCGATTCAGATTTATGGTGTGTGTGTTGTTGTTTCAGCTGATATTAATTCTAAAATGAAATTTATTCACATTCTTTTCAACAGTCTGCAGTCACAGACATGAATTTTATATTAAATATTTAGCCAGGGTTATTTTCTTTTATTTCACCTTTTGTTTTCCCTGTGTTGTTCCAGCCGTCTATAGCTAATGCTACCAACATTGACACCCTCCTGGCAGGGACAGAGGGGAAAGAGGAGACCAGCGTCCCCCCTGAGGCTCTTCAAGACAAAGTGTTCTTCATCTTCAACAATTTGTCTCTGGCTAACATGGCCCAGAAGGTAAGAGGGGTGGATGGGTGCTGTACCAGCAGGGAAAGGGGGATTTTCACCTTTGGAAAGATTTCATTCAGTCTTGTAGACTCGAGTCCCCTTTGAGTGTAAAAGAGAGTCACTGGAATTAATGTGATATGTTTGTGGACATAAATGTGTTTAGAGTCGAACGTTTTCTCATGAAATTTTGAGCTAAGTATAGGCTAATTTACCAAATTGCCTGTCCTGTTGAAGCCACAACTGTATATTTATGTATATATTTTGATCCTGGCACGCAGGCAGAAAAGCTGCCAAAACTGTGTATTTATGTATATATTCTGCTTCCTTCCATGCAGGCAGAGGAGCTGCCATAATTGCTTATTTACGTATATATTTTGTTTCCCCCCCACGCAGGCAGAGGAGCTGCGAGAACATGTTAGTTTGGACTACATCCCCTGGGTGTCCCAGTACATGGTGATGAAGAGGGCCAGCATCGAACCCAACTTCCACACGCTCTACGCAAACTTTGCCGAGGTCTTGAAGATCCAGCCTCTGTCGGACATGATTATCTCAGAGACGTACAGGAACATTAAGGTGGGTGGACTGGGACACTGATAAAACGGTTCAACTTTTGGCTGGACAGATGATTTACAAGGAAAAATTAGCCAGTCTTCTTCACAATAGGATCAGTATAAAATTTTTCGGGTTTCTTTTAAATAAATTTTTGTGTAATATGTGTAGTCAAGAATAATTGGATTTTATATCATATCTGTCTTTCTATTAAATTTTGTTCAGTTTATTCAATTAAGTCAAATATTAGAATATTCATTTATGGAAAGAAAAGGTCAAAGGTCATAAAAGATTAAGTAAACGGTCTTATGATTTCAGATTCTGTTGCGAAGTGACAAGGCGGTAGCAAACTTTTCAGACAGGACACTGTTGAAGAATCTAGGCCACTGGCTGGGCATGCTGACCCTGGCCAAGAACAAACCCATCCTCCATGTGGTAAGTAGAACAAACTGGCGGGACTTGTGTTAAACATGGGTAATTTTGGTGGTCAGGTTTGGAAAAGTTTTCATTTTAGGTGATTGCGGTAAAAATGTACTTCTTTGTCATGATATTATACCAGCGGGAGATGCATTGGGTTTGAAAACTGTTTCTTCATACTGAAAATAACGTAAGAGGGAGAAGAAATATTAGTTGATATAAATGCCGCTGTCTACCACCCCTTTGGAGTTTTTCCATTGTTGACAGAAGACTTGGAAGACCAAAGCTTATTTGATGGCATCAGGGTTCAGAAAAATGAACAAAGTTTTGTGATAGTCATACGTCCTAGTAACAACGTATAGCCAGACTAAGGGCGCATTCCCATAGATTTTAGATTGATCTATCCCCCCGGGGAGTCTCACTAGATTACTGTCAGATAATCCGGCTTAAATGTCCGTCCCGCCTACTACAAGCTGTAAGGGGTAATTAACTTTTGTGCCCGCTCGGCTGACAGCTATTTAGCGTGATCCCCCAGGGAGTTAGGTCGATCTAGTTGGATCGATCTCATCTCTGGGAATGGGGTCTTAGTATGATAGGTCCGGAAATGGATATGAAAATAATATGTATGCACATAATAGCCAACAAGTTCACATGTTGTTACTGGACAGATTTATGTGGCGTGATGTATGTCTGTATTTCAGGACATTGACCTGAAGTCTCTTCTATATGAGGCCTACAGCAAGGGGGAGCGCGAGCTGCTCTACGTCGTCCCTTTTGTGGCCAAAGTGATCGAGTCCTCCTCCAAAAGCAGGGTAAGTTGGGAAAACTGCAGGTTTAAAAAGAAAATTCAAAAATAGCACCTGCTGTCTCTTACTTTATAACCCAGAAGCAGGGTGTAAAAACCTGGCCATGGTCATGAATTGTATATCTCATTTGCAGTTTTGTGTGAATTTCTGAATAATTACCACATTTGCAGAATTTGTTTACAAAAAGCAGTTATAGTAATAACAGCAGCTTTGTTTGAATTTTTAAATAATTACCACATTTGCAGAATTTGTTTTCATTTGACAAGTAACATCAGCATTATTCCTGCACTTTGTTCAAGTTCCATGAATAGATACTGAATTCCTTCACTGCATTTTGTTTAAGTTCTGTTGTTAACCCCCCTATTTGGTGTGTTCCAGGTATTCAAGCCTCCCAACCCATGGACCATGGGGATCATGAATGTCCTGGCAGAACTCCACCAGGAGCATGAACTGAAGCTGAACCTCAAGTTTGAGATTGAAGTCCTGTGTAAAACTCTCAATATTGACATCAACGTAAGTAGGACTCAACCTTTTTTTTTACGCATTCACTTACAGACATGCACACACGCATGAACAAAGTCACATAATTTAACTGTTTCACAAACGTTTTGCAGAAAGTTGGTCTAAGCTTTTAGGACAGTTTCAGTCTAATTTTACTTAAGTAAAATCAGTATCAGTTTAATAGAACTTCTGTGCCTGTTTTATAAAACACATGGTACTGAAATAAATGGGTACTGTGTAGGTTAATAAGTTTTTAAAAATATTAAAAATTTTTATGGGGGAGGGCACAGTTGTTAAGTTCATAGTTGCCTGGATTCTATCACTGAATGTTAGATAAAAGAATCCATATAATATGAAGCAAATTACAAAAGCAAACAAGTTGGAATGGCTGTAAATAATAAATAATGAGTCACTAGTCTAATTAACTGTTTTGATAAGTTAAATGATTATTTTTCATTCCAGTCTGACTTGACCGCGGGTCACTACTTAAAGGACCCATCCCGTATGGAGCGTCTGGTGCCCCAGCTCAGCCCTCCTAAACCCAAGGAACCTATGACCTCAGAGCAGCTGCAAGTGCCCCCTCCCTCCCTCTCCATGGGGATGGGGGGGATGGAAGAGGTGAGCAATGGGGCAGGGAGAGAGACTGCAGGGATCGTCACTCTCTGGGGTGTACCTAGCTTTAAATGAGCATCTCCAGGCATTTTATGCATATTTTGGCCATTTTAGGGCGTAATGAGAAAAAGCAATGTGTATCAGTGATAAATTTTTTTTCAAAGATTGATATTTTAATAAGGAAATTTTACATAGCCATAGAATATTTTGCTATAAAATTTTACCAACTTGTCGTGGCTTTACTGTAAATAAGAGTTATTTATCTGAAATTCTTTCTGGCATAATCAAGATATATGTCTTTCAATGAAAGAACACCCAAACTTTTGTCTTTAAAAACTGTATTTGATGACAAATTTTGTGCACCACTTTTGGTGAAATGTCAATATAAAGATAATTGCTTTTCCAGGCACCATCCTCCACGACATCCCTGACAACATTCAGCGTGAGTGCCACCACCACCGTGCCGACACCAGTGGTGACAAGCACACCGGCAGCCGCCATGATGACACCCCCTCAGCCACAGTTTGCATTTGGAGATGTGAACGTGTCCAGTTTGACGGGACTGGCCGCCCATGTCTCTATTAATGAACAGGTGAGAATAGTCTGAAGGTATTGGGAAGTTGATGAAAATTTTGTAGGAATGTTACTCATTATGGCGAAAATTTAAAGTTATCGCAGGTACGCTATTAGTTGTAGTATATGTGGTGAGATTAAGGTTGATTGTTATTCTAGCTCTGTTTGTGTACATTTGTGTGTATTTTGTGTGTGTGTGTGTGTGTGTGTGAGAGAGAGAGAGAGAGAGAGAGAGAGAGAGAGAGAGAGAGAGGTAGAAAGTGTAAGTTCAGGTTCCCAGTTTATTAAGCCAGCTACCCAGGATACTTGTGCCTGTTTAGTGGTAAATGCTGGGTAAATGAATGTCTTATTTCACAGTCATGTTTTATGATGGCTTCTACCATAAAACACTTGTGAAAGCTGCAACAATTCTGTTCAGTTTAATCTGACAGTTGCCAGATGCACTGATGTTTCAAAACAGAAATGGCTGCGTTGGGAACAAAGATGTTTTTATCATATGAAAGTTCACACATTTTAGTCAGATATTCTTTTGTTTAAATCTGTCTCTACAACTTGGATATATCCCAGATGATAAAATTGGAAATGATGTTAGAATGCACCAGTAAAGTATATATATTACCATATTCAGACCAGTAATAATGTCTAAGCTATTTCCCCCAGATGATCTCATGTCACACCTCCCTGTATCGTTCCAGCTTGCCCTGTTCCAAGCCCATCCCCAGTTGAAGCAGTACGTGAGACCCGCCCTGGAGAGGGCCGTGCAGGAGTTGCTGCCACCTGTTGTTGAACGCTCCATTAAGATTGCGCTCACCACCTGCGAGATGATTGTCAAAAAGGTAGGTAGATCGAAGTGCAGACAGATTAATCTTCCCAATGTGAATATCACAATCTTTTTTTTTTTTACTTGAAGAGATATTGTTTTCATATTTTGTATTCTGGTCATTTTGTAAAATGCAAAATTCTAAACTTAAAAATATAATAGGGTTTAAAAGTCAGTGGAAAACAATAATGTAACTGTATTTTAAAATTGTAGGCCCATTGCCTGGAATTGCGATCTTTATGGTCTTTAACTACAAATATTTTTTTATGACAGAAGCATTAAGTATTAAGATTATATTTAACCCCCTTTTTTCGGCAGGATTTTGCCTTAGACCCTGAGGAGGCACGTCTGCGCTCTGCAGCCCATCACATGGTGCGCAGCATGACGGCAGCCATGGCGCTGATCACCTGCCGTGAACCACTCCTCATCACCATAGGAACACAGATCAAGAACACCTTCCTCAGCATACTCAAGGTAAATATGTGCACCCTCTTTGAGTTGGGGAGATTTAAGTCTCGTTTGACTCACTGTTTATATTAAAAGCTGCATGTTTTTATGATAGGGATTTCTACCTTGTTTTTGTGTTTTCGTATTGTTGACATGGGAAAGTGTAGGGCATTCAATAGACCCTCCTTATTCATTTCTCGTTTTTCTCAGGGATGAGATTTTTGTGACTATAGGCAGATTTCCTACCTCTTGGGGAGCCAAAAAGTCTCTTTTCTCTCAAAAGATAAATTGCCCCAGCCACCTTTCTTATATATACTTTGTTGACTCATAAATTTCTGTAGCTTCATAAATTTCCATTGTAATCACACCCCAGGGTGCAACGCAGCCCCAGAAGGAGCTGATAGAGCAGGCCGCCCCCATCATCGCCCAGGATAACACTGAGCTCTCCTGCGCCTTTATACAGAAGACGGCCGTGGAGAAGGCGATAGCTGAGATTGACCGCCGCCTGGCCACAGAGTATGACCTCAGGAAACACGCCAGGAATGAGGGGCGCCGTTACTGCGACCCCGTGGTCCTCACGTACCAGGCAGAGAGAATGCCAGAGCAGATTAGACTGAAGGTGTGAGCTATTCGGGGACATTAATTCTTTTTGATTTGGCCTATGGATGTTGTTTGGGCTAGGTTCACTTAGAAGTAAATTAAGTGAAATGTTCGACATTGTCTTATTGGGCTAAAGAAAAATTGGATTTACAAGCATAAATTTTATCATTGACCTCTATAAACCTAATTTCATTAAGTCCATTTTTGCTAAAATTTGAAAATACCACAACTAACTATATACTGATATCATCATACCAGGTAAAATTTTCAAAAATTCATCACACAAGCTGACAGAAGCTTCAGTTTAACCACACGTTCTATCCCTGTTGTCCTTTGTCTGTACCAGGTGGGTGGGGTCACTCCACAGCAGATCTCTGTCTATGAAGAGTTCCACAGAAATATCCCAGGATTCCTGCCCAATGCACCAGAAACGGCACCACCAACTTCTGCTGCTGCCGCCGCTGCTGCTGCTGCAGGCGTGTACCCAGCCAAACCACCAGCCAGCTACGCCGCCACTGATGAAATCACCGCAATTTACGAGAAAATTGCCACAGAAATTGACAACCAACTTAAACAGATAATAGCGCCCCAGTCTACTGCCCACGTGGCAGCACTTCATGGCATCCTGGACGCAGTCGTGCTGGCCAGGAACTCCAGGGAAATCGTGACGGCGCTCTCTCTGCTGCAGAAGGTAAGATCTGGTTTCATTTTGCATCTTGTAATGGGTGAAAATGTTAACAGTGTCATAAATTAGTTGTACGTAAATCATTTTGTTGTCTTTCAGTCATGCTGTGGTTGTCCACATAATCTTTGTTTTGATACAAAAATTTTAATAACATTGTTTTAGTATTACAGTGATTTTGTGAAGAGTTGATAAGTTTCATGTAATTCTATAAGTCAGACATAGAGGTGGCTGCTGTCAATTGCCAACCAGTGATTTAAGACATGATGCCACATTATACATAATTTTGTTTTGTTTTGAATATTTACCATTGACAAGCAATAAAGAAAAATAATTTTAAGGATAATTTTAGAAAAAGAGTATCAGGTTACAAAAAAAAAAGGAATGTAAATGGAAAAATAAGACTGATTTTATGTGCTGGAAAGAAACATCTTTCAAGTAGTTGTAAAAACAGTCATGTGTTTACCACATTATCTCTTATAGACAGTGGAGGGATTACTGGAGGGCCTGAACCCATCTCTCACCGACACTGAGCTGCTAATCAGGTACCGCGACTGCCATCTCCTCGTCCTCCGCGGACTTCAGGATCCCAGGGCATACGGACCTCAGTGGACCAACAAGCAGGTGACCAGGTTAGTACCAGAATAATGGTAGAGTGCTCGCCTGCGGAGCAGTAGGTCCTGGGTTCAATCTTTGGCCAGGTCATACCAAAGACCACCTGTCTCCTTGCTTAGCACTCGGCAGATAAAGGTTGAAGTAGGGAACAGAGCCAGTGTTGCTGAATAACTGGTAACATTGGGCCAGAAGATAAGCTTATGCTTAACATGTTTACCTTCTTTAAATAAAGTTTTTAAAAAATTGATAATAACACTTACACTGGTTTCTGTCTTGTGTCAGATCAAATATGGCCACCCACTACAAAGCTTGCTGCCTAATTCAGCATTAGACACTGAATAGATTTCCTGCAGGGATTACGCATCAAGCATTCAAGTATTTGACATGCGGATCTGTTTGGTCTCTTTTCTGAATGAGGCCTGTGAGAGTGCAATGTTTTATACATTACAAAGTCTGTTTATCGGGAGTTTTGATGTTATAATGCTATGGTCCTGGCTTGTGTTACAGGTGTCTGGTGGAGTGTCGTGAGGACTACAGGTACAACCTGGACGCCGTGGATTGCCTGATCAAAAGTCACCTGGTCAACATGCAGCAGTATGACCTGCACCTGGCACAGGTGAGTAAGGAGCCTCTGATCTAACCTCCCTAAGATACTGAAGTTCATTCAACTTCAATTCAGGATGTGATTATAGTAAATCTACTAGAATTAAAGAACAATTCTTCTAACATATATTTTACATATCATGATGTGGTGTTCCTTCTTTCAGCAAATGGAGAATGGTCTGAACTACATGGCTGTGGCCTTTGCCATGCAACTAGTGCAGAGATATTGTGTAGAGGAGAAACAGACTGGCATGGCCACTAATACTGAGGTAAGGATATATACAAAGATATTGTGTAGAGGAGAAACAGACTGGCATGGCCACTAATACTGAGGTAAGGATATATACAAAGATATTGTGTGGAGGAGAAACAGACTGGCATGGCTACCAATACTGAGGTAAGGGTATACAGCAACTTGTGGGTTGTATTCAGTTTATTTGAATAAAAAAGAGCCTCCTTTTGTGAGGTAGAAAGTATAGTTCAGTCGATTTTTTGGTAACTAACTCTCAATAGTCAGCTTTAAAAAGATGCTTTTCTGCAGTGAGGTGAAAAGCTATATTGGCTTTTTTGGCAACTGCCTCGCTTTGACCCACCAAGAGAAGGTTTGCTTTTCAATAAATTTCTACTTCTCTCAAAGTATAAGAAAGAAAAAACAAGAAAAGGATAAGTCTTCATGTTTTTTATGACACAATCCTAAACACATAGACTGGAACAGACTGTTTTCACATTCCAGGCGGACTTCTACAACACCATTGAGACTCTAGGTCGCATTGCCATCCACTCCCGCCAGGCCCCAGACGGTCTCGCTGCTCTCATTGAGGCCATCCGTGCCCAGAACGACACCAGTATGATGGACAGGACACCAGGGGGCCCCACCAGCATGATGCAGTCTGGGATATCCCAGGCGCGGGAGTTTGACGACCCCCCAGGGCTGCACGAGAAGACGGAGTTCTTGTTGCGCGAGTGGGTCAACATGTATCACTCACCGGCCGCAGGCAGGGACAGCACCAAGGCATTCTCTGCCTTTGTACAGCAGGTACGGTTTCCTGGAGAGGATCATAGGTTTTTGATAATGGGTTTGAGATCCCTTTCAAAAGTTTTTTTTTTTTTTTTTGCCAAAAACTCAACTGAAACTGAATTTTATTTTTAGAAAATGGAAGAAACTTTTGAGTGTTTTTGTAAATTATTTATTAACTTTGTTTTGAAATCAGAACTTTTTCTTAACAAAACATCAACTAAGGTAACTATAGCACCACTGGTTAATGACAGGGAGATACTAGCTGATACTATAATAGCTGTGAGTAGTTTCTAAAAGAGACAGTGTGCTAAATGATGTGATCACATTAAGATTCTATGTAAAGAAAGTGAACAGTTTCCTGTCTGCCTCTTTTCAGATGCACCAGCAGGGTATCCTGAAGACGGACGACCTGATCACCCGGTTCTTCCGCCTCTGTACTGAGATGTGCGTAGATCTGTGCTACAGAGCGCTGTCTGAACAGAGCAGCCCCACCCTGATACGAGCCAAGTGTTTTCACACCCTAGACGCCTTTGTGAGGCTGATTGCTCTCCTGGTGAAACACTCAGGGGACTCGGCCAACACAGTGACCAAGATTAACCTGCTCAATAAGGTGAGACAGTTTATGAGGCTGTGATTTAGATAAAGATGGTAATCTCAGTGTTTTCATATGCTGAAAAATTTGGAACTTTAAAAATATCTGTTTGTTGAACCTTCAAGACCCAAAAGTTTATCCATATTAATATATCTTATCACCAAGATGAATGTGTAATTATATGTGATTGAAGATGATGGACTTTTTATATCAATCCTAGGTTTATTAGTATACCAGAATTATTTAGTCAAAAAATTAAGATCAACCTTCAACTAAATTACTTTTTTGTGTTCTGAAACTTTACTCTGAAAAAAATGTATCCTCCTAATTTAAGCTTGTCTCTCATGCATTCTCCTATCATGTGTCAGGTTCTGGGGATAGTGGCTGGCGTGTTGCTGCAAGATCACGAGGTGAGAGGGACGGATTTCCAGCAGCTTCCCTACCACAGGATCTTCATCATGTTGTTCATTGAGCTAAACGCCCCTGAACACGTCCTGGAGAGCATCAACTTCCAGGTGCTGACAGCTTTCTGGTGAGTTTTTTTTATTGTTTGTGACCAGGCTGTTTTGTAACTGTTGGTTTGGGGTGTTTTCTATGCACCATAAATTGTTGTCTTGTTAGCAATACTCGTTAACTTAGGACCCAAGGGATCAATGTTGGCCTTTGATGTAAGTTTCACAATGATGTGTTGAATACTATTATAATATTAAATCGATGTTATTGTTTCCAGCAATACTTTCCACATCTTGCGTCCAGCCAAAGCGCCAGGGTTTGCCTTTGCTTGGTTGGAGTTGATATCTCACCGCGTGTTCATTGGGAGGATGCTGGCCATTACACCGCAGCAGAGGGTGAGTACACCGCGTGTTCTTGTCACTGGTAGGCACGTGTTTGTGCTTTTAATTCCTGGCTTGTCACAGTTGTGTAAACACTGACAATAGGAGAAAGAAAGTTGAAAATGGGATATGTGACATATAAATACACTGATGCCAGCAAGGAAAGAATAAATTGTTAAAATTCCAGTCATGCATTTGGTTATCAATCTTGTAAAATATAAATCATTTTCACCGTTCTTTAAAAACAACTTTACACCTCTTTTTGATGGTGATGTGAATATATAACACCTGTGTGATGCACCAGTTTTGTGTCGCCTGAATTCTTACAACCATCTTATCCACTTACGATAGCACAGAAATCGTCACAGCTTTATGACCAATGATGTTTTTCCTGTTACAGGGATGGAGCATGTACGCACAACTCCTGAGTGATCTGTTTAAGTTCCTGGCGCCTTTCTTACGTAATGCCAATCTGGACAAGCCAACCCAGCTGTTGTACAAGGTGAGACGGGCATGGAGATTAGATGACAGTGATATTTGTAAATTAAAGTTACTTGACTGTTTCTACTCTTTTGAAATATGTTTTTATGTGTTCTCATTGGACTTCGTGATAAGTAATCATTTTCATTTTCAAGTATATGTTAGCTAAAGATCTAATGGTTATAAATTTGTCTCCAGGGAACATTACGGGTGCTGCTGGTTCTGTTGCACGATTTCCCAGAATTCCTGTGTGACTTCCACTACGCCTTCTGTGATGTCATCCCACCTAACTGTATCCAGATGCGCAACCTCATCCTGAGCGCATTCCCACGCAACATGCGTCTGCCGGATCCGTTCACGCCTAACTTGAAGGTGGACATGTTGCCTGAGATTGCGATGCCCCCTAGGATTATGACAAACTTTGCCAAGATGATCCAGCCCAAGGGATTTAAAAATGTAAGTGCTCATACCATTTATTCTTCCAGAAAATGTATGAAAAGAAAAAGAATTGAAATTGAGTTTATAATTATTTTTATGGTTGGAGGATGTACATCATTTACTATGTTTGAAATGTTTGAAAGATAATATCTGAATCTGTATATTATAGTTTTCACAATTGTAAAGTAATATTTTCGTAACTGGATGTGTAATATGTGCAAAAGGACAAAAATGTAAATTTCAGTAATAAGAACCTTTTTATGAACAGATGTTGGGTCAAATTTAAGTAAGGTACTTGGATTCTTAAACCTAATGAACTCAACACCTTCAGTACTAAAAAGTTCAAAGCCAAATTTTGTCAAATGCAGTTTTTAGAATGCTAGTTATATATTCCACTGTTTCCTGTCGCAGGACATGGACTCCTACTTGACCTCTAGGTCACCCGTGACCTTCCTGTCAGAGCTCCGCAGCAGTCTCCAGATCTCCAGCGAGCCCGGGAACCGTTACAACATCCCGCTGATCAACGCCCTGGTTCTGTATGTGGGAACCCAGGCCATCACATTTATCCACAGCAAGGGCCTGCAGCCCAGCATGAGCACCATTGCCCACTCCTCTCATATGGATATCTTCCAGAATTTGGCTGTGGATTTGGACACAGAAGGTGGGTTTTCAGCTGGCTTCACAAGAGAAGTTTTGTTTTGAAATTTTGTCTTAATTTTGGGACTGAAATTTTTGTCTGTATTTACTGCAAATGGATTATTTGTCATATTCCATTGAAATAGACTAATGTTCCTGTTTTATAATAAAAAAAAGGAGTTCCTACTTTTTCCTCAGTTGTATTAAAAGATCTGTTTTGCGCTGTAGGTATTTTATATAGTTTGTTTTGGCTGTAATTTCAGGTCGGTACCTGTTCCTGAATGCCATAGCCAACCAGCTGCGTTATCCCAACAGTCATACTCACTACTTCAGCTGTACTCTGCTCTATCTCTTTGCTGAGGCCAACAGCGAGGCCATACAGGAGCAGATTACCAGGTACAAAACTCGTCTCAAAATAACATTAGAAGTTTGGTCTCTGCTAAATTTCTGAGTTAATATATGTACCTATTTGTGTTCTTCTTTTCTGCCTCCTTCCCAGTTAATTAAGCCAGCTAGACGAGACTTCTAGTGTCTGTTTAGTGGTAAATGCTGGGTAAAGTAAAGTCAGTTTTTACATTGGTGTTTTCTGCTGTCCAGTTGCAGGAACATTTGTTGAAGTTGAAACAAATGCATCGCCCCATTTTCTGGTGCTTTGAAGATTCATATCAAATCACCATATAGATCTTTAAGAAATAAAGAAGTTCTTAAAAAGATGCATCTAATCCAAGAATGTGGCACCCAGGTCTTCTTCAGGGATTTGAAAAAAATTTTTTTTTTTTTCAAATCACCTTTATTGAGCTGGTAAAGAACCCAAGCTTTAAGAAAAGTATTTTTTTCAAATTCCTAAAGAAGGCCTAGAGGCTGAAAGCTTGGACTACATATTACATCTTTAATGTAGATCTTCATAGATGCATCTTTCTGAAGCTGTAATGTTTACAACGATTGTTTGATAAATATTATCCTTCTATTTCCATCCCCAGGGTTCTCCTGGAGAGACTGATAGTGAACCGCCCCCACCCATGGGGCCTGCTCATCACCTTCATTGAGCTGATCAAGAACCCAAGCTTCAAGTTCTGGAATCATGACTTTGTCCACTGTGCACCGGAGATAGAGAAGTAAGAACTTTTTATTTTTCTTCTTCTTATATGCATGGATGAGATTTTGTGAACTATCTGTGGTTTTCAGACTTTATAGGTCTAGACCCCATACCATATTTTTGATGGTTTCACCAAGTGGTAAACTCATCCCTGTATATGTATGTTGGGTGATTTTAGGTTATGTCAGTGAGGGCACTTAGAACAAGCTGAGCTGAAGACTACATATAGCCAATCCAACATTAAAGCAGAGCTTACTTATCCCTTGATGGTCTCCCTGCCTCCACACGCACCGTCCCTGCAGGGGTCTAGCAATTAAACCTCAGAGCTGTGATTTAATCTGTTTAATGGCGCATGTGCGTCCTTGTATGTCAGGTTGGCATTATTTAGTCCGCAGATCATCTGTTCCGAATGCGCTCAAATGGATTGAAAAGATTTGAGAACTATTTAGCACTCTGATACTATTGAGGCAGTTGCCAATTTGTAAGTTCCAGTATTATTATAACAATTGTTCACTATTTCAGGCTGTTTGAGTCTGTGGCCCGCTCCTGTATGCAACCCAAGCAACAAGGTCAAGCTATCAGGGAACAGGACGGCCCCCAGGAAGTGCACTAACTTGACTTCTAGGTCAAAGCTCAAAGGTCAACCACAGCTGACCTCTGATGCAAGCAGAACTGGCTCACCTTGGACAGGACTTTTGTAGATGGCAGCACTAGTCTCATGGCAAGATGTCAGAAGTTTGGATTCAAACCGATTTCTTTTTGCTGCCACATTGAAATGCAACTTCGTAAACATTGATACTGATAAGTCATAAAGAAAAAAATTATAAAAATAGAAAAATTTAGAAAAGGATCGTTGTTTTATGAGGTGTGATTTTCACTGGTGGATCCTAAATATAGGATATAGGTTTTGTCAGATATAGAATGCAAAAAGGTGTGACATAAAAATAGCAAAATGATACAAAAAATGAAAATGAAATATTAAAAAAATAGAAAAAATTGATGGTCAAGAAGAGAGCAATACAGAGTGCTATAATTGGGCTTTTGCGGGTATTTTGTCAGCTAAGAAACTATTTGCTGCTTTGTGTACAAGTGAGGTTAAAGTGCTTTATTGTTCTATAAAACTTTAAAAAGATCTAATTAAGTTAGATGAAGACTTCAAATATGTGATAATAACTTACTCAAGAGTTCTTAAGGAGTCACGGATAGTGCATTCTGATATTCAGAAGCCCTTCTATTGTAACATGGATGGGGAGTCCATGACCTTGACCCAAATAGAGGTCACTGTCCCATTATTTTAAGAAAAGTACTGTCTTGTGCTTATTTCCTGAAGTATCTTCATAACCAAGCCACAGTATTAGTTAAGTTTCTGTCCAGGGTTGAAGAACTAAATCTTTGTTATTAAGGCCTCTCTCATGAGCCATTATGTGTTAAGAGGAGAAGACTGCCTTGTCTGTTTGTTATCAGAGGTTGAAGGCTGGGGCTGTGTGTATATAGTTATGAAACAGAATTATTTAAAGGTTTTCAAAACCAAGATTAGAGAATAAATTTGACTAGAACCAGAGTGATGATTAATAAATGTAGTTGGATATTAAGTTAGCACTATTTGTTATAACGTAGGCACTGAATGAAGGTTGTTTTCAGACTGGAATAGGGTAAGAAATTGTCCATGGATGGAAAAATCAAAACCTTGTAAAGATGGGATCATCTGTTGATGTGTAGTCACACACCCTGTACCTAGCAGGTTGAAGTTGTGAGTAGCTGGATACTCATGATTTTAGAGAAAATTGGACCACACTCGGAGATTATGTAAAACAAAGTTGTGTTGAAGTTTCCGTGTAGTTTCTCGTTTCAGTTACCGATTTCAGTGATTTATTGTGTACATGTTACGAATCAAGGAAAGTCACTGGTGGTGCTACAAGTGCTTCATGAAGATATAGTCTGAACTGGATTGGAAGCCATTTTGTTGGCTTAAGAGACCTGGGGATATCTTTTGGTGGTACCTATGAAATTAAGTGTAGCAGGACAAACTGTGCAAAATATTTCACAAACTGTTGAAAAGTATAAAGGTTACATTCTTTTAGTGTTAAGAAATATCAAGTTTATGGTCTCATGACGAAACACTGGTCCATTTTCATGACCTTGACCCAGATAAAGGCCCATGACCTTGTTAGAGGTCATTGGCCCATTTTCAGGTCGTAACAGTGAGATGCCCGTTATGTTGTTATGAAGGTTACATTACTGTATGCTGCTGGTCAACACCGAGTTGTCACTCTGAAGAGGATGCTAAATATTTTGTGTATTATGAACTTGCTCATCTCAAAGATACAAAATTGCCAAGTATTGTTTGGATTGTAATTTAATTTTTTTTTTAGGCCAGACTGAGATGTTAATTGAGATAATAATTATCTCGATACCTGCTGTGGCTCTGCCGCATACACTAATGAGATCTTCTGAGTATTTGTTGCTATGGTTACAATGTAAGATGATATATTGTAGAGAATAAATTGCTTTGCTTTGATATTGCAAAACCAGTTGTCACTTTTTGACTTCTGAGAAATCTCCATTTCAAAGTTCCAGTAATATTCAACATTTTTCCTAAGCAATATCTATACTGGTAACCCTTTGAGGCATTCTAGGAAGTTAAATTAAATAACATGAATAGATACAATTATTATAAAATAGTGACTCTTTCCTGGGCATTTTACTGCTTTAAGAAAAAATATTCAAAGAATAACTAAAGAAGAGCTTAATCATTTCACATAAACAATATTTATTACACATGATATTCATTCAACTTATAATAATTTAACACCTTCACATTGTGACAATTATCTTTGCTATCAATGATGAGAAAGCTATATCTTTATCTTTGGAATGGTTTGGTCAAAATCGAGGTGCAAATGGGAATTATCTGAGATAGTGTTGTGACTTAGCCTGAAATCAAGCGAGATTTGGCATGATTTGAAGGAGAGGGGTCAGAGATAATGACCGGAATAGCAAGCAACATGGCAAGGAATGAAAGCTGACAGAATTTACATTATGCATTCATACACAGATATTTCTCTGGTTGTTTTCTCTCGAACTCTGTTGAAATAGTCTACTGCACGACACTATGGTCACCTTCAGAACAGCAGACGCGGATCAAATATGGCAACCTGCTAAAAAGCTTGCTGCTTAATTCTCAATTAGACACAGATTCCCCCCCCCCCTCCCGTGGGGATTACGCAACAACCATTCAAGCGGGTTGGTCATATTTGATCCATGGATCTGTTAAATAGTCCGCTATTCTAAATGCACTCTTTAACTTCGACACGTTTGGGTATCACTTAGTACTGCTATCTTATAAAGGTGATAATGCCAGGGGAGCAAGGTTTACTCCTATCACTAAAAAGTTGACCCAACCTTACAAGATCTTTTTCGTCTTATATGATATCACAAAGCGCAGATGGTCTTGTTTAGGAGTATCTTTGATGATAATCTTTGTGCATTGCACTATATAATTACAAGCTGCCATTATTTTTAAAATAACTATCTGACCATCTAAAACAAATAGGTGCACAAACTGACAATAAAATAAAACTGCAACAAGATGAAATTCATCGTGAACAAAATAAATAAGCCACAAACAAAATACTGCCACACAGAGAAAAATTGACAAAAGATGTGTGTTATGTAAAGATATCTAGAAAGGCAATTGGCCACTCTGTGTAACTAAAATAGATCTAAAAACTCCAATTAAATTAACTCCAGCTGCCTAACTAAACAACACACTCTGATGAAATATTCCAACAATAAAATTCCACGTAATGTTGGTTTTTCTTTTTTTTTGCAAAATCAGTTTTAAAATGTGCAAACATAAAATGATTAAAATAAAATTCCAAAATATAGCCAGTTAAATTCATACCATATAAACAAGAAAATATGACTGGTTAAATAAATATCATAAAGCTCAAGGTGCTCCAATCTAACAACAAGTTGATGCAAACTGCCATCAACTCTTCTTCAAAGCTACAATAACTAAGTCTAGATTGCTTTTCATAGCTTCAGGCTTCACTTAAGCTTCATATTAAATGCTCATCTTTTAATCTTCAATATCTTTAACCTAATGTGATGAAAAATTGATGATCTGACAAAAACAAAAACTTAAAGACAAACATCCCCAGCAGCATATCTAAAATAAAGATCAGCAAGTGGAATGTGGAATCCAATCCCAGATCCTTTCCTTTATCCACAAGAGGGGTTTTAAAATTCTAGTCCCAAGTAAAACTAATCAAAAAGCAATTACATCCTGTGGATTTCAAAGCAAAGTTGAAACAAATGGGAAAGTCCTTGGCATGTGGTGGTTAACCAAAACAAAGAAAGAACACACAAGGAAAAGTACAGTTCTGAGCTAATGCCTCACTTGGGGAACAGCCAAGAATCTTCAATCCCCAAGAAAAACAGCATGCAAATGAAATGTAAAATATCGCAGATTAAAACGCCTTCAAAAACACATCAACCATAGCAAATGACTAGTCTAGCCTGAGTGGGTCACAAATAATTAAAATAAATAAAAGACTGTGTAGAATTATATTCTGGACAACAACACACTGGAATTGCTGCACCCGTTCATTTACATTTAAGAATAGCTGGACTTTTAGTGCGACGTGTGCCAGCTTCATTTTGAAACCTCCATACTTTAAAAGTTTTTTTTTTTTTTTTATATTTAATCAAAGCTTATCCTGACAATCAAAAGATAAAAAATGTCCATTTAGAATGCTAACCTACTTAAGTGGTTCCATACAATGGATATTACCTATTTAATATACCTGTCAATCAAATACCACTGGAATTCACATGTGAAAAAATTGAAATATGGACATTTAAACTGAATTATTGATAGCAAAGTACAATGTTATATTTTCAATGAGGTAAACAGAAACTTGATACTGACACCACTGAGCTAGATGCATTTTTTTTTAATCTTTAGTTTGTAACAGTTCATCATACCTGAAACTAGTATTAAATACTTCACCAATAGATTAAGTGCACCTGAAACTTTAATTGGTAAGAAGCAATTTAGAGTTCACAATTTCTGGAACTTTTCAAGGAATTCCTACGGTACCATGGGTTGCCATCTTTACAGTGAACATTGTAGAGGTGATCATGACTTGTGAACATACTGTTATCAAATACATTCTATAGCAAACAAGGAAAGCCCAATGTGACCCCCCCTTTCCCCCCCCAAAAAAATAAAAAATAAAATAAAAAATAAAAAATAAAAAAAAAATAGACCCTTAAAATCCAGTATTGACATTTTTAAGATTTAAAATCATTATCAGGGATACAAATAACACACAGATAAATTATTATAATATAATCTATTTTAACTTTGGTCAGCTTATTTTACTGTCACCTTCTGTCTCTAACAGCATCTGTATATAACAACAAAAACACCTGATAATTCAACAATATTTGATCATTGATCGTTGTTCTTTTCTTTGAAATAGATCAAAACACTTAGTGACACAGATTGGGTTAGCTGAATTTGCCGCCCCTTGCCTAATTGGTCTGTCTGTAAAGATGAACACTGTGCCACAGTTTTCACTCCTCCCAGTGTCTTCAGGGGTTCTTTTCATATTAATATTTCAGCCAAGCTCGATATTTTCGCCTTTTTTTTTTCCACTCCTATTATCCAATCAGATCATTGTATTTTGGGACACTGCGGAGCATCTTTGAACAGTTTGGCCACATTGACTAATAGGAAAGTCACGACAGCACCGATGAATGACCCTCCTTGGGTCACAGCTCCGCACCACAGCAATGCCTTACGACCCTCGTCCCGTAGCAACACCGCGATCATGACCTTACTGTAGGAGAAGAAGGCCGTCATAAGAACCCATGCTAAAACCTGAAATAATTACAAAATGGAAACTTACATAAATAATGGTATAAAGAGCCACAATTAAGATTAGGCGAATTGGAAAAGATGAAATATTTATAACACATACTGTCACCTGATCAAGTCATCTTTAAATGATGATAAAAGTGCTCTAAAACTTAATCATTTCTTCAGTTCATTCAGACTATTTATCTACATGGATAGATCTCAGTTAAAGTTATAATAATAAAAAAAACTCACAATTAAAATCTTTCCAAATACACTACTGTGCATCACAGGGTGCGGGCTCATCACAGCCGTTACCATGATGAAAACACCAATGGCTGTTGCCAATCCAACCAATGAGGAGATGACTTTCTTGTTTGTGCTGGGCAGGAAAAATGCTATGAGACAAGCAAGTGGATTGGCTAATGCTGACAACTTGACAGCGAGGTTGTAAGCTAGCTGCCCATAGGGCAAACAAGAATAAGTTTGTATACTTGGAAATACGCCATTGCTCAAAGCGTTCAACCAACCAGTTAGTATGAGAACAAGTATAAAGGTATTCTGCGGCAAATGGTAAGATATCGACCTCTTCAACCGCGTCCTCTCAACAATGTTACTATCTAATAATTTAGCCTCAGAGTGAATGTGCGGCATGTTTTTGTCCTTGGGCGAGGCATCATTCGTTGGTTCTGCGGCGTCCAACTCGAGACTGTTATCACTGCTACTGCCAGCCTCTGAATCTTGGTCGCCAGCGTCACACTCCTCTTTGTAACAAGGAGAGTGCTCTCTAGTACAGAGAGGTAGGTAATTCAATGCTGTGAAGGATATCCCACAAGTCAGCATCATGGCGAACAGAAAAAAGAAGAAGTCTTTTATTGGGAAATTTGGAGGATCCAACACGGCATGTAACTGCCATGAAGTTTCATTGGTCGTTGAATTGGTAATTGTTTGGTTCACACACTGATACTCGCCAGCGCCTTGAGCTAGCGCCACAAGACTTGGCAGTAAGCCGCTGAACCCCTCGCCTATGTAATACGCTGTCATGTACTGTTCTTTAAACACTGCCATATATGGTAAAAACAGCACGGAGGAAGTGCAGTCGACAAATGCCAGACAAAACGCAAGAGCCAGCAATGCCGTACTGTGCTTTACTCCTGCTATGTAAGTTTGATGCTCCCAAAATAACCCAAGCAAAAATGTCGATACAATTCCCATTGTAATTACAACATACGCCACAGGAACCTCTTTGATCCGTTTGGGCACCAAACAGTTTGATACAGTGTATATGATTGGTCCTAGGTTGGCAATTTGGATGATGACCGCCAGGTACGATGGGAGATCCCAGCTTTCTGGCAGTCGTTGGACCAAAAGTGGCAATTCTACCCATAATCCATTGATGGCAATCCAGGAGCCGATCCCAAACAGCGCCACGATCACAGCCACGGGAATGGATACTGGGCGCGACTTCGATGCATAACACATCAGCGCCATAGTGGATACGGTGCTAGATTGTCTGCGCACTGATGGATTTCTTCGGGAATGGTTGGAATGTTGATCAGTGTGATGGACTGTTGTCTCTTCCTCAAACTGCACCATTCAGTTCGTTTTCATGTCTTTCATGTTCATCATTGTCTCATTTCTGGAATTTAGAGAACAGTGTTTAATGATAAATCAATAAGTATCAAAATGAGTGAATGTTTGTTAAAATATCAGCAAGTTTACCTTTAAGATATAGCACAAAGAATTTTGAAAAAATATTAACAAAGTTTTTATGTGAAATGAAATACTGAGAGGTTTATTTGATGTAAAGTTTCATAGTTTCCTTTTTTTCCAGTATGTACATGTAATAAAAGCATAACACAATATTCATTTCAAAGTAACAAGGTCAAAACACTAATTATTTCTAAAATATAAACAAATATATGGACATGGAGTGATCAATAAATTTATCAGTTACCATCCTTAATGTGTGTGTGTGTGTGTGGAGAGAGAGAGAGAGAGAGAGAGAGAGCGAGCATGAATTAAAGAAGTGAAAACATAAGTTCAACATATATTTTGCCTCGTTTGAAGAATATCACATATTTCTTTAATATTCAGTATGAATTATAAAAATATGAATTAAACAAGAAAGTGTTGGCCACCTTCACCCTTCAAGAACACCTGTCAGCCACTATAGACGTGTGAAAGACAATTACCAGTCAGCCTTCTCTCCTATCCACCTCATATCTATATAATACATGCTATTGTAAATTATGATGAATAAAATTTCAATGGAAGATTATAAATAGGCAGGTGGCCAAGTCAAGGTGACTTTGACTTAATATCAACTATTAACACGCCAGTCCCCACTTAACTGAAAATTATTTCTTGACGTAAAGAGATAGTCCTAAGATCAACAGGCCTGTAGCCAGCAATTTCAAAATGGGGGGGGGGGGGGTCTTTAAAAAATAGATCTGTTTACTGGGAAACCTAGCTGTTGGCATAAAATATGTTTTTACATGAAATTTGGATTAAGGGTTAAATTATTACTAGGCAAAAAGGCAGTTTGTTTGAAACCCCCCCCCCTCCCCCCAAAAAACACACACACACACACACACACACACCAGTATCTGTCTATTACCCTGGTGAATAAATTCTACTTACTGTGATATTTCTTTCTCACCTAATGGTTAGCAGAAAGATCGAGCAGGAAGATTTATTTGGTAATTGATCCCATAAAAACACAAAAATGGGAGGTACAGGGCATACATATATCATGAACGCTATACCAGTTAGTACAGTACTGTATGTTTGACAATCTGACTACAAAATACCACTGAACTATTACTTCAAAAAGTCACATACTAGCTAATGATGCCCCTACCACCCTTAATTATTATATCAGATAGTCATCATCTATCCTCTTTGTGTCGATATGGCACATAAGGCATCCACCAGAGCTTGCCAGTGTTCGTTGTCTGTTTACTGCATAACCCTCAAGCTGTTCCCACATCCACTGATGTGGTTTCATTTCCTTCTCAACAAATCATAACAGATCACATACTAGAAAATGGACCCAAACCCCAGCCCCCTATAACATCAAAAAGTCGCATACCAGGACTAGTAAATGCCTCCC
>NW_019773648.1:273054-305455 GCF_001039355.2 Lingula anatina | reverse complement strand
CCCCCCCCCCCCCCCCCACACACACACACACACACACACACCTCCATGTCACTATATGGAAGCCTTCAAATTCTGGTAATGATCTGACAGATATTGAACATGTCCACCTACCTTTACCAATTACTTCTATTACAAAATCAATAACTAAACAGTCGTGTACATAATATTGCCTTTTTTCCTTTTTTTTCTCAGCCCACGTACTTCTACATATAAATCTCTGACAGCTGTCCTCTAAATGAGAACTTTTCCCTTAATTAGTATGAGTAGCGTGGGTGGGGAACTGGAACATATAAAAGTACATGTGCCTTCAGTGTAGAACATAAATACATTCTAGACCTTTCCACCTCTACAACATAAAAAATACCTTATGGGAGAAGAAAATATTTTCTTAAGTCATACTCATCTAACAGCTACTTCTATTTACCAAGATATCAATCTCCAGAGTCGAGCACTGTCAACGTGAAGACTGTCTCCCAGCTTGTTCCCACTTTACTTGATGTGACAGCCAAAGTAAATGATTTCCACGGCCACTTTCCCTCATTTATAGGCTCTCTATTACCACCCAGTCAAGGTGACTTTCTGTCCCGAGTCTAATGGTTTGATAACAGCACAAAAATCAATACACACAGGCGTCAATCTAGTAAAGGATCACCGCAGCACAAAAAGAAGAAAAAAAAAAACATCATGCTCCGATCACATGTACAAATGGAAAAGAGAGAAAAACAGGATGAAATCTGGGAAACTTACGTAAATTTTCAAATTAGCAATTCTGACACTTACTAACATTAACACTCCGGCTCCATACTGAATAAAACAAGGGTTTCAGTGACAGATTTGTGTACAGAACATTTTATACACCTGTTACATGGATTTGAAACTTTAGGGAAACCAGTAAAAAAGGGACATTGCCCCTTACTTTGTTTACTCAGTTTCTGAATACCCCTTACAAAACCAATTCACTTTCTTTACTCATTTTCTCACATGTTAAGTGGGAAATCCTTCAAAAGGAATATTCACATTCATGTTCTGAAAATAATTATTTTTCAAGATGATGACTGGATTAAATGAATATAATCTCAATTCATAATGGATTAACACTCTTCTGTTGCCATCTTTCATGTCTTAGATGTAATAAAAGCTAATTGTCAGGTATTATTTAGGTTACTATTATTCATAGATGGTAACATCAGAAGACCAGAACTGTGAAACTAGCTTTATTTCAAATGGTCTGTGGATCAATTGGAAAGGAAACATTAACTGATGGAGATCTTTGTCGATTTTCCTGGATTTACCACCGCTTTTCGTGACAGTCTGGAGAAATTATAAATGCATCTCCAGGGATTTAATGTTCACAACAGCTTCTGAATCAGAAACATTAGAAACAGGAGTGCTAAGCTGTTCATGAACTTATAGAAATTGAAATGTACAACTTAATGTATATTTACTGCAACATAATCCAAAATTTTGCTTCAACTGTCAGGTGAGAATTTGATGAATTTTGCTGATTAAAATTGCTCTCAATTCATGTTGAACTTCTTAACCTGTATTTACCTCCACACGATGGAAATTAATGTTTCAATGTTAATTGCAACCAAGTTCTTTTTTTTTTAACATTTCAAATACTCAAAGAAAACCACATTCTTATACAACTCTGTTTTTGTTTACATGCACTGTAGTACTCCTTCATGATGTTTTCTATACACACTCCTCTCGTGACGAAATGTCAAGTATCCAGTCTCCATAAAAACGCACTCTTATGAAATGTGTTACAAAAACGTTTTATAACTCAATTATCACGCTATCTGTGCACAAACCAAAAAGTTCTAACATTCCTGAGAAGAGCACAATCAGATATAAAATTCATGACAGATAAATAATATCAGAAATTAACTTAGTTTCAATATTAATATTATATCAGAAAATCAACCTATTGTAAAACTAGAAACTGCGTGATTTGTACAATCCATTACATTGTAGATACATGAACCAGAAAAAATTCTCCCCAAAATCTCCCCTCCTCTTCCCATTGTCAAAACACCCTCGAGCTCATACAAGGAAAAGATAAGGATTCCTGAACATTCATCAAGTGGGAAATAATAACCAGATTTCTGAGTAAATTCTATTCCCGAGGGCATATAATGATAAATTGAATGCACCGACTGAGAGAGCTTTCGAATTATTGTCATTGTGGGAGGTTAATCAAGGGTTTTAAATATCTGAGCACCGCGATTCTTCTCTACATTTTGACAAAAAAAGAGACGGTGTCATTTTAATTGATCAATATCTTGCTTATTATTCCAAGAATTTGGAATAATTCTGAAAAGAGAGTGGGACTATGAAATGAAAAGATTTCCTTATCAGAGAAAAACACAGAGAAGTTGTTTTTCCATACGAGTTGGATGAAATTACCTTCATTAATATTACAGCAAGCTTTCAAAAAGTGGTACTGAGTTAGGTCAACCCACTTCCAATGAAAACAGGCCTTTAAAAAGAGGAACTAACTTAGGCTAACAGATCTCAACTGGGAACAGGCTTAGAGAATGTCACTAAAAGCAATAACATATATTGCGGAGGAAGCCAAATCTTACGTAGATAACGTCCATAAACGTCGGTTTGTGTCAAGAAATCAGAGACAACATTATTGAAGTTCCTGTCCATTATTCCCATTGGGGAGTTTTCAAGGATTTATATCTATTTAAATGAGACTGTGGCATTTAGCCTCCAACATTGAGCTAGGTAATTTGGACAGAAAAAAAGGCTCAAGGGGCAAACATTTCATCTTCAGCCCACGCACAGATTATTACACAGAAATGGACACACACAAACACACAAACAAACAAGCAAAGCTAGGATCTTTATAATTTGTCTGTTTTTCTACTAATAATGATGTTGCTACTAATAACTTGCTTTTTATCTATAATCCACACATTATTACACCAATTATCACCAGTAACTTTTTTTTTTCTAGAAGACAGCCATATCTTGGTGAAAAGTAACCTTTAGTAAAATTAACACATTTTCAATCAATTTTTAAAGAAAATGTCAATAGCACCTATACATACCTCAGTATCTGTGAAACGAACAATATTTTTGGAAAAGAAACTTCAACACGTTGCACACCTCAAACTCCACCAGGATAAATACTGAGGAGTCAAAGAGTTTGGAGGTATTATAATAATCAAATGAGGAGGTATAAAAGTTTGTTCTTTTCTGCAGTGACCAAGATGAATTATCTCTACGTCATTCTAGACAATAATTACAACAAAAGCCACTCACCAATGAATACGTATCACAGTAGTAATGACAGTCTCTTGGTTGTAACCCTACCCTGGGCACATAAACCAGTGACAATGTCCCATACAGACACATGCATTAACATGTGCTTTAACACGTGTTTTAACACCTGCTGAGGACTTAAAGTTGCCTCTCACACGTCCAAGGGGTTCTGTCTAAATATGGCATTGGTAAACTTTTTTTTTCACATAACTGGACTGTCACTTAAGAGTCTGAGAGAGAGAGAGAGAGAGAGAGAGAGAGAGAGAGAGAGTCTCTTTTGTTGGGTCCAATGTTGGTTCTCTCTCACATTTAGACTGGCTGCTGAGAATACTAGTAGAACTATTTACTCTACACATTATAATACACAAATAAGCATCTATCAATATTTACTCCTCTCAAATATTTTGAATGAATCACTGAATCATCTCCCAGACGAAGGGGAGAACCAGTGGGGTGATACCTAACTTTACATTTTCAACACTTTATTAATCCTTGGACCTAAATAGAGAAGGACAAGTAACGCGGAGAAACATCAAAGGATAATCGGCTTAGCGCGAGCTCTTCGCGAAACGATGTGCGTTCGGATCACGTGATCTCCCGTACAGGTAGCGAGCATATCGCGGCTGTTGATGACTTTTTGTGTCATTTGGACAGGTAGCTGGTGATAACGCGAGGAAAACGTTCGGGTGGATGAGTCAAGACACTTATAGAGATAAAATGTACGTATAATTTCTTTTGCTATTTTGGATGCTAGATGAGAATAAGGTATGTTTGTTCACGGAGGAATTCAAAATACCCAATATGGTGAAGGCAATCGTGTTTGTTGCCGTAAAATGAGTGTTTAAAATTGTACAACTGCAGTGTCGAATACTTGTCTTTAGCTATGATCCGATAGAAAAATATTTCTAGTCTCGAAATTTTACCTCTATGTAAAGGATTAGCCCTAGATGCGGCAATAATTTAACCTCAAATCGTGTTTTGAATTAAAATTACGCAATTCCTCTCCGATTTATTCGACTCGCCGACATCGTTTTAGGCCTGGAATTTTTTACCTACGGTTTAGATAAAGGTGGCATCAACACCGCTGTGTACTATATGTATAGGTTTATGTTACTTGCTTAAGTGAGCCCGAATTATGGAATGATAATTAATATTTTTAACTCTTAATATGGGCTCTCGTTGCAACATGACACCACACATGCAATTGTGACACACAAAAACGCACCTGTGATCCTTTTAATATCCTTTTATCAAAGTTGACATTAACACTGCTTTAAAGTATATATATATTTACACATTACCGGCTCCAGTCAGCTCCGGTCTGAGAATGATAATTATTATTTTTTTAACTCTCAATATGGGCTATCATTGCAATACGGCACCACACATGCAATTATGACACACAAAAACGCACCTGTGATCCTTTTAATATCCTTTTATCAAAGTTGACANCGTGTCGTCATCTATCCTCTTTGTGTCGATATGGCACATAAGGCATCTCAGCAGAGCTCGTTGTCTGTCTACTGCATAACCCTCAAGCTGTTCCCACGTCCATTGATGTGGTTTCATTTCCCTCTCAACAAATCATAACAGATCACATACTAGAAAATGGACCCAAACCCCAGCCCCCTATTACATCAAAAAGTCACATACAAGGACTAGTAAATGCCCCCCCCCACCCCCCCACCCCCACACACACACACAAACCTCTCTGCCACTGTGTGAAAGCCCTCAAAGTCTGGTACTAGTAATGATCTGATATAGATAATGTACAGTAATGTCCTCCTACCTTTACCAATTACTTCTATTACTAAATCAATAACTAAACAGTCGTGTACATAATATGGCTTTTTTTTCCCTTTTTTTCTCTGCCCACGTACTACTATATATAAATCTCTGACAGCTGTCCTCTAAATGAGAACTTTTCCCTTAATTAGTATGAGTAGTGTGGGTGTTGAACTGAAACAAATAAAAGTACATGTGCCTCCAGTGTACATATATATATTCTAGACCTTTCCACCTCTACAACATAAAAAATACCTTATGGGAGAAGAAAATATTTTCTTAGGTCAGACTCATCTAACAGCTACTTCTATTTACCATGATATCAATCTCTAGACTCAAGCACTGCCAACGTGAAGACTGTCTCCCAGCTTGTTCCCACTTTACTTGAAGTGACAGCCAAAGTAAATGATTTCCACGGCCACTTTCCCTCATTTATAGGCTCTCTATTACCACCCAGTCAAGGTGACTTTCTGTCCCGAGTCTAATGCTTTGATAACAGCACAAAAATCAATACACACAGGCGTCAATCTAGTAAAGGATCACCGCGGCACAAAAAGAAGGAAAAAAAAAAACATCATGCTCCGATCACATGTACAAACGGAAAAGAGAGAAAAACAAGATGAAATCTGGGAAACTTACGTAAATTTTCAAATTAGCAATTCTGACACTTACTAACATTAACACTCCGGCTCCATAATGAATAAAACAAGGGTTTCAGTGACAGATTTGTGTACAGAACATTTTATACACCTGTTACATGGATTTGAAACTTTAGGGAAACCAGAAAAAAAGGGACATTGCCCCCTCAACTCCTTTGTTTGCTCAGTTTCTGAATCCCCCTTACAAAACCAATTAACTTTCTTTACTCATTTTCTCACATGTTAAGTGGGAAATCCTTCAAAAGGAATATTCACATTCATGTTCTGAGAATAATTATTTTTGAAGTATGATGACTGGCACTAATGACTATAATCTCAATTTATAATGGATTAACACTCTTCTTTCATGTCTTTCATGTCTTAGATGTAATAAAAGCTAATTGTCAGTTATTATTTAGGTTACTATTATTCATAGATGGTAACATCAGAAGACCAGAATTCTGAAACTAGCTTTATTTCAAATGGTCTGTGGATCAATTGGAAAGGAAACATTAACTGATGGAGATTTTTGTCGATTTTCGTGGATTTAGCGCTGCTTTTCGTGACAGTCTGGAAAAATTTCACATCTCCAGGGATTTAATGTTCACAACAGCTTCTGAATCAGCTTCTGAACCAGAGACATTAGAAACAAGAGTGCTGTTCATGAACTTATAGAAATTGAAATGTACAACTCCATGTATATTTACTGCAATATAATCCACAATTTCAACTGTTAACCAACTTCAACAGTCAGATGAGAATTTGATAAATTTTGCTGATTAAAATTGTTCTCAATTCATGTTGAACTTCTTAACCTGTACGTATTTACCTCCACACGATGAAAATTAATGATAACTATTAACTGCAACCAATTTTTTTTTATTAAACATTTCAATTACTCAAAGAAAACCACATTCTTATACAACTCTGTTTTTGTTTACATGCGCTACCATTAAAAATACTCCATCATGATGTTTTCTATACACACTCGTCTCGTGACGAAATGTCAGGTATCCATTCTCCATAGAAACACACACTTATGAAACGTGTTACAAAAATGTTTTATAACTCAATTATCACGCTATCTGTGCACAAACCAAAACTAACATTCCTGAGAAGAGCACAATCAGATATAAAATTTATGACAGATAAATATCAGAAAATTAACTTATTTCAATATTAATATTATAACAAAAAATCAACCTATTGTAAAATCAGAAACTGAATTGTATAGACCATTACATTGTAGATAGCAGAAAATTTTCTCCCTTAAACCACTAACCCCCCCCCCCCCCCCTCCCATTGTCAAAACACCCTCATACAAAGAAAAGATAAAGATTCCTGAACATTCATCAACTGGAAGCTACATTCCATCAAGTGGAAGCTAATAACCAGATTTCTGAGTAAATTCTATTCCCGAGGGCATATAATGATAAATTGAATGCACCGACTGAGAGAGCTTTCGAATTATTGTCATTGTGGGAGGTTAATCAAGGGTGTTAAATATCTGAACACGGCGATTCTTCTCTACATTTTGACCAAAAAAGAGATGGTGTCATTTTAATTGATCAATATCTTGCTTATTATTCCAAGAATTTGGAATATTTCTGAAAAGTGAGTGGAACTATGAGATGAAAAGATTTCATTATCAGTGAAAAACATAGAAAAGTTGTTTTTCCATACGAGATGGATGAAATTACCTTTATTAATATTACAGCAAGCTTTCAAAAAGTGGTACTTAGTTAGGTCAACCCAAACCCACTAAAAAAACAGCCTTTACAATGTTGATGCTGTAAGTTAAGTCAACCCACCTCTACTGAAAACAGGCCTTTAAACAGTGATACTAAGTAAGTTAGGCCCACCTATCTCCACTGGGAACAGGCTTAGCGAATGTCACTAAAAGCAATAACATATACTGCGGAGGAAGCCAACTCTTACGTAGATAACGTCCATAAACGTCGGTTTGTGTCAAGAAATCAGAGACAACATTATTGAAGTTCCTGTCCATTATTCCCAGTGGGAGTTTTTAAGGATTTATATCTATTTAAATGAGACTGTGGCATTTAGCCTCCAACATTGAGCTAGGTAATTTGGGCAGAAAAAAAGGCTCAAGGGGCAAACATTTCATCTGCAGCCCACACACAGATTATTACACAGAAATGGACACACACAAACAAACAAGCAAAGCTAGGATCTTTATAATTTGTCTGTTTTTCTACTAATAATGATGTTGCTACTAATAACTTGCTTTTTATCTAAAATCCACACCTTATTACACCAATAATCACCAGTAACATTTTTTTTTCTTTTTTTTCTATAAGACAGTCATATCTTGATGAAAAGTAACCATTAGTAAAATTAACACATTTTCAATCAATTTTTTACAAAAATGTCAATAGCACCTATACATACCTCAGTATCTGTGAAATAAACAATATTTCTGGACGAGAAACTTCGACACGTTATCCACCTCAAACTCCACCAGGATAAATACTGAGGAGTCAAAGAGTTCGGAGGTATTATAATAATCAAATGAGGAGGTATAAAAGTTTGTTCTTTTCTGCAGTGACCAAGATGTATTATCTCTGGGTCAATCTAGACAATAAATACAACACAAGCCACTCACCAATAAATACCTATCACAATAGTAATGACAGTCTCTTGGTTGTAACCCTACCCTGCGCACATAAACCAGTGACAATGTCCCATACAGACACATGCATTAACATGTGCTTTAACACGTGTTTTAACACCTGCTGAGGACTTAAACTTGTCTCTCACACGTCCAAGGGGTTCTGCCTAAATATGGCATTGGTAAACTTTTTTTTTTCACATAACTAGACTTAACAGAGAGGGAGAGAGAGCCTCCTTTGTTGGGTCCAATGTTGGTTCTCTCTCACATTTAGTCTGGCTGGCGAGAATACTAGTAGAACTATTTACTCTACACATTATAATGCATAAATAAAGATCTCTAAATATTTACTCCTCTCAAATATTATGAATAAATGCAATCACTGAATCATCTCCCAGACGAAAGGGGGGGGGGGGGGGGCCAGTGGGGTGATACCTAACTTTACATTTTAAACACTATTAATCTAAATATATATATATTTTTTTTGCAGTCTCGTTTACTGTTCCCAACACTTACTAGCTAGTAGGGACTTTCAACACCCCTCCCCCCCTACAGTCCTCAGTGCAGTGCCTTATTCAGCTCAGAGGAGGAAATCTTCAGCCTAAGATTGTTCTCATCTTGTTTGTAAACATAGCATCTGAATTCCATGTACTACAGTACATATCTCACCTACCCTTTAACAGGGGCAAAGGGGGAGTTTTTTTTTTACGAGATATTTGCAAATATATCTCTGGCTAACTCTGTGCAGGTATTTTTGCACTGTGTGCATTTTTGCACAGAAATTACCTCATCGATTGATATTCACAGACATTTCCCTGGTTAATTCTGTGCACATTTCTATTCTGAATTAATTTTCACACAGAAATGACATCATCACCCAGCGGGACTTCAGCAGAAAGCATACAGATATTTCTCTCCCTGCGTCACAATAGCAAGCCAATAGGCCATGGGGGGGGGGGGGGGGGGGGGGGGCATAATAAAAACTTTTTAAAAACACTGATTTGGAATTACCTTATATCAGGCAGCTTAATTACTTCTTGAACTGTTCCAGATTAATAATACCACATTTTACGTACATTTAAAATATGAAATGTTTTCAAGGCTTTTTTTTAATACAACCAATCTGTCTACTGGCACAATTAAAGGTATTATCAATAAATCAGATCTCCAGGTTACCCAAATACTGTTAAAACTGTCTAAAAAGTTCAATCATTATTTGTTCTAACCTACATCAGTCTGGCAGAGAACCAGGTCTAGTGCATTTGCCCTACAGGAAAAGGTCTTCTACATGTCTTGAAGCTGATCAAGCAAACGGCTGGAGTATACTAGCATGTTAAAACATGTAAACTGCACAACAAATTATATACACTGTTGAAAAAAGCACCAACAAATTTTATCAAGGCTAGCAATGGAGCGAGATGGTAATGAGGGAATGAATGTTAAAAATTAAAAATACAATCAAAATTGGCTACAAGTGAATGATTTTTCTCTCTCTCTCACCCACTCTCTCTCTTTCTCTCTCTCAAACACACACATACATGCATCCACACACATCACACACACACATAAACACACACACACACACTAGCACACAGACACACACACACACACACACACACAAGCACACAGACACACATAAAAAACAGCAAATCTAAAAATAATATGTTTGGGTAGAAAAGCGTGACATTACCAAACGTGCACATAGTTACCATAATCTCTCAAGTTTACATGTAACAATATTTGACCATGTAACCCACCCAGATATCAGTAACTCCAGTGTTTTCTGTGCCTGACCGCACGTTTACTTGGAGTTCAACCTCTACGCCCTGGGGCTCAAGATTTAAACAGTAACAACTGGGAATACACTGGGCAGACTTTGTTACATTCAGCATTATCAAACACAGGGTGCCAGCTTCCTAAAGGGAGCACATCACATTTTGGTCTTATATCTGCCATATCAAGTGACTGTCAATGTCATCCATAAAGAAAAATTAGAATAAAATCAAAGATAGCCTGAATTACAAATGCACAGACATGCGGATGCGTGATCCTGCTAAGTAGGGAGATAACAAAGTTAATTTCATAACTTTCTGCAGATCTCCGAGCATCTAATCAATATAGCTTCAACAGATCTGAAAATCTGAAACTTAAACCAGTACTGTTGATTAATTCTATACTGTATATGATTTTGCTCAGTAGTTTTTTGCAATCTGTGAACTACTAACCTGTAGACTTTCAACAGTGACAAAAGCATGACACACGTACTGGCTACATATATATATGCAGGTATAAACGTGTGCTTCCCCATGTGATATTCAGTTATAAAACTTGATCCAGGTCATGTTCTGCGAGGAGTAAGGTAGACTGGGTTCCCATATCTATAGGATCGTTCCATCTCCAAGAGGTTTCTCACTAAATTGCTTTCAGCTTAATGTATGAATGTATAGATGTCTGGCATGACTACTGAAGCCGTTAAACAATAATTAATTACCCCCTAGCAGCTTCAGAGATGTGACAGGCATCTAAGCGGCTTAAGTTGATTACTACTAGTATCTAGTGAGAGTCCCCTTGGAGATAGGTCGATCCACAGTTAGTACGATAGGGTCTGGGAATGGTCCCATAGATATTATGTACCCTATCATTGTCAACAACAAGCTGATATCAAGACAGATAACATGTACATGTAGATTATACTACATTACATAAACTGCTGTAGTTATTACCACATTTCAAACAAAGCTTATTTCAGGTATGAGACTGTCATTATGTGAAAAAGTCAGAAAATATGGCACAGGATCCAGGGGGCTACTTAGACCAATGACATTTTTGCCTCCCAAAAAGTCAGAATTCTGCTGATAGTTGGAATAACCTCATCCCTGTAATTTACTGTATTTCCTTTAACAACATCCTGTTGGTAAATTCTGAGAAAATTTCTAAAAGAATGCAGGAAATATGTAAAAATTGCATTTTAATACCCGAAAAACAAATTTATCTTATCTGGTTTTCACTTCAGTTTTATTTCTTATGTCAGTTTCAGTGGGGTGTTTTAAACTTTTGATTATTATAAGTACCTACTTAGCATAAACTATGTACTGTACATTAAACTTACTTCAGTGCTTTACAACTCCATAACTTGTCTGTAAATAAATGTGGACATGGTACTAAGCATGTCTTTTTAACTTTCTTAGCAGGAAACTTTCCATTTTAATGGCATTTATAATTTACTGCTCCAATACAGGATGGGTCTTAAGTTTGTCAACATTATAACGCAAGTACTGCAATCAGTCTGTGTCACCAAGAGACGGAAATATTCAAGGTGGAAGGAAAATACAAAACAGTGGGAAAAAAAAAACTTTCATGTCCAAAAACGAACTAGTTATCTTTCCCATCTAAGTTTTTGGTATCACCAACAAAAAATGTCCTGCATCAGTAGTTGTCATCTTATCAAACAGAGACGATGTTCATATATACACCTGGTCAATTAATATACAGGGATGAGAGACTTTTAGGCTCCCAAAAAGTTGGAAACCTGTCGACAGTCAGAAAAACTTCATAACTGTTGTAAGCACCAACACCACTCAAAAAGTAGGGAAGACACAAATAGTCAGAAAGAACTCATCCCTGCCTGAAAGCAAATGCTGTCCATACCACAGTTATGATGTACAGTGAAATTCTGCACCACACGGCACTCCCTTGTTTACATAAAAAACCTTGCCTTAAAAAACAAACAAATCACTCTTCATACATATATATAGTACAAACTGGTGGATAAGATGCAATAAATTCTATTCGTATTATTGTTATGAGTCAGATATTCATCCTTTTTTTAATCTTAATGACTTTTGATATTCTATCATGATATACAGTGGCAATAAGATGTAAAATCTGTGACTCATTTGTTCTCAAGCCACTTCTATATACAAAATATGCAAAATACAAAGTAACAGCTTCAACAAAGACATTATTATTATTATTATTATTATTATTATTATTACATCTGCATGTTACAGTAATACTTGTATTGTGTGACTGCCATATCATTTTAAGGACACAAGTTCTGTGTTCCCTTATTTCTTTTAATTTACTTTACAGAAGTTCAACAATTGGTTATGGCTGTAGTTGACTTTAATAGCATACAGTAGACTTAAGGGAATGTTTATCTGATTATGACTCTGGCAATAAATCCATTTATTTTCTGTGATCCATGAACTTTAATTTTATTTTTACATGATCCTATTATTGGTACCCCACCTCCATATACAGAAACCTCAATAACCAATGACATTTCATAATAGTAAATGCACGTGTCTGTTTCTTAACTCAACTCTGATTCTGCCTGTAAACGTATCTTATTTCTGTGATCTCTTTGGTATCTTTAGTTTTATTTTTACATGACCCTGTTATCAATTGCACCCACTCTTTTTAACCATGGGGATATCAAAGACAGTAAAATACTTCTGCCTATTCCCCCACTCATCTCCGTCATCATGGCAGTGTAGAACAAGCCAGTTGCTCTACAGGGAACAAAATTCACACACTCACTGCCATTAATGATCTCAGCTTAATCAAGTGGCCTACAGAGAAATGTCAACTTCAATTTGTATGCAAACACGCTTTAGGCTTCTATTACAAATCAACTGCATTTGTAAGTTTTTCATTAACAGGAGGTTTTCATTTCCAGACAACATATCTGTCATACCTGTCAGGTGTCGGGGTTATATACCGGCCAAATATTACTGCACCTCAACCCCTTGACCACCTGACATTCGGGAATTAATATTGGACACAAGGCAGTTTACTTTAATATAGCGATATTAAAATATCTCTTTCAGCCAATCCCAGAATCTTAGTTGTTAACATTTGAAATCAATTTTATAACATCAGAAATAAGGTTCACTTACTTCTTTTGCCCCCACTTAAATGAAAATCAATTTTTTTCTAATAGGAAATTTTTGTAAGGGTATACTCCCCCTCCTTTTTCCCTCCCCTTTGACATTAAGCTACAATCCTGGGCTGTTCCTATTTACATTCTCTGACCTTTCACAACACAACATAAACAAACTCGATTTTTGCTGGGTTTGATCTGATTCAGACCAGACGTCATTAAAATCAATCATATGCCACATGCCATAATCATATGCAAGACCCCTGTTTTGCAAAAACAAGTCCTTGCCAAAATATGTACGTTTTGGATGCGCATTGGGCTTTTGCGCACAAAATGGCTACCGAAACTTCCGGCTGCGAAAATACGTCCGATTTGTAAAACATTTTTTTCAAACTCCGAATTTAAGATATTTGGGGGTACAATGACCAACGAAATGTAACCCATTGGTGAGTACAGATCACTTTCTGATTTTTTTAATATATGTATTTGTTGAAACGTTTATTTATATTTGATAATTCGGCGACTTTGTAAATTGTTTGAGTCTGGTCGCCTTTGATTTGATGAATTATTTTTCCAAACTCTAAATTTAATATTTTTTAGGGTGTATTGACCAATTAAAAGTATCTTATAGGTGATGAAAGATCACTTTCTTGACTTGGTGTGCAAAGCAAGTGAAATGGATATATACAAAAGTGATATTTTAGGGCTTTTGTGTATTGATAGTGTCGACGCCTGTTTTGTACGACCCACGTAGTAAGAAAGATTCAAAAAGCTTTTCATTGTAAGTTTATGATAAAGTGACAGACCATAATAGGTACTGATTTATACCTTATCTTATTGCAGTTTGAGTTTCAGATAAAAACAAGTGATCCAAATAATGTTTTAGGTACTTTATTTAGGTTACATTGCTGTGTAGGCTGGTGTCCGTAATAATATACCAGTAGCTGTTTGATTACTAACCTTCTTTTTTCTGTTTCAAAGTTTTTTTCATTAGTGACACGGCTAACAATTTTCCAAATTAAGAATGTTTTAGGAGACCAACAGTGAAAAGGCAGCATGTGTGGAGAGCAACTAACAGTGAAGAAGTTTCTTGAGAAGATATACATACTGAAGGCACACCACTAAGTTTTGTGAAACAGGCTTGTGTAAATTGGTAAGCATTTCCTAAGGTGCTCTATGACTCATCTAATATCAACAGTGTTGTTAGGCACTCTATAAACTTCACAAAATCCAATGTTAAATGTAATCTGTAAAATTTGAGAAGGAGATACTGAATACTCCATTTAGTTTTAAATGTAAGCTATCACATAAGGCACATATAGCATGTCCCATGCCCAGATTTTATTACTCTGCCTCTGCTAGCTAGGACAATGCACGTGTGAGGCTGGGAATCTTTTACTATAGTACTAGTACATTATTAATTGTCAGGATATTGTGCAGCATACTTTCAAGTATTGCCATATTTGATCTGTGAACTAACTGCATTCTGATTATGCCTATACATAACAATAAAAATTCATTAGCTAAAATAACACTTGATCTGTCCTAGGGGCTGTAGCAATAGTCCGAAGGATATAGAACTATATTTTATACAGAAATTCACTATAGAACCTTCTGACCAATGAACCCTTGAACAAAAAATCGATGAAAATGTTACCACTTTTCGGACCAATGAACCTTCGGACTATCGAGACGCCCTCCTGTCCTATATCTTTGAATATTATAATACAAAATTAATATATCCATAGGAAGCAGTCCCCCAAATTAGATACAATGCTATGTTTGTCTGGGGCAAGATTTCAAGTCTTAATAAAGCATAATACTTGGAAAAACTTTCTAAAAATCCTGTGTTTCAATGATTTCTGAAAAGTTAATGGTTTAAAGATCGATATTAGTGCATCTCATTGTTAATATAGACAATAGCATTCATATTTTCACTCGAAGACTGTGTCAATACATGTTAAGTTATAAAGTTATGGGCACACAAAAATTACATACTATACAAACACACTCAAGCACAAACACATACACATGCAAAAATAATTAATTTTTTTTTGTGTGTTTTCCAGATGAAAACTGCATTGAAGAGACCACTGCACTGAGATTGCTGTGATAGCACTGCTGAGACAGTCACATAATTTACAATTTTTTAAGCCTTCATGATGCCCGAAGTTTTGAATTGTTTTTAATATTATGGACTAATTAGTGGATATTGCAAAAAGTTTACCACACTAANTGTGTGTTTTCCAGATGAAAACTGTATTGAAGAGACCACTGCACTGAGATTGCTGTGATAGCACTGCTGAGACAGTCACATAATTTACAATTTTTTAAGCCTTCATGATGCCCGAAGTTTTGAATTGTTTTTAATATTATGGACTAATTAGTGGATATTGCAAAAAGTTTACCACACTAAAACTTCTGAAACATAATTCTACTGTTAATGTTATGATATCATATTAAACTAAAATAGTCTTCACATTATTAGCTTATTCTCAAGCTAGACAAAAAGTCTTCATTAGATAAAGATTGTTGTGAGTATTTGTTTCTCTGTGCTTTGAGGTTCGGTGCATGGCCTAACCATAAGCTAAGGCTGTATCCACACAGCTTGCTATTGGAATAGCAATATTTTGAAAGTCTCTTTTTTCTGTTGCTTTCAGTAACATCTACATACATGTGTGCTCCCCCATTCCAATCTTCATTAGAAAGAATGCAGCAGTCACCTACCCCAAATGTGTACAAGAGTAAGTAATGGCTATCCAGTGACTAGATCAATTGTTTTTTAAATTTTAGAAAATTCTGTTGGAATTACAAGCCACATATGGATGCAGTATCATGGTAAAAATTTCAACCTGGAACACAATATTTTAAATTGTTATCAAACAACCTAAGTAATAAATATCTTTACATTGATAAGAAAGATATCACCCAAGTGTCTCTTCCATTTTTAAACATGGTTGTTTTGAGGCTTAGAAGTGTATTTTTCTACTGATAACTGTATAATGACGAAAGGTATGTTTTTCTAGTTAAATAACTGAAGTGGATGTTCTCTTGCAAATTACCATGTCTGTAACTTTTGCTGAATCTACTTGTATTGTTCATATCATTGGCTAACATTTGAGAATTATTTTACTTCAGGAATGAGATGTGCTCAAGAAGATATTCACTCATGGAAAGCCGAATCTTGGATTTTTATTGGTTGTATCACTTCATGTTCTCATTTATTGTATCGTGCTTACATTTTCTATTACAACCTTCTACTGCAGTACAGTTAATTCTTTCCGGTCTACAAGTACAGCATTTAATACAACAGAAATCCTGAGGCAAGATGTGTGTGCAGTGTGCCTTGTATCCATTTGTAGATCCCAATAAATACAATTCATTTTGGTGTTTTTTTGTATACATTCATTTTGATTATCCAGACCTTGTTTGCAGTAAAAAAAAATTAGATATTATTCTGACCAAAGTCTGAAATAAAATTTAACCAAAATTTAATCATAAGAAAATATAACTGTGTCACAACAAATGCTGTAATTTCCATACTTTTGGTTATGGAGTCACATGTGTTTATAAATGAAAGTGAAATATATCAGTTAAATTATCTTTATTTTTTTTGTAGTTATGCCTGTTAAAAGGACTGATAAGGAAGGTGGAGGCTTCCAACTGGACAATCTTATTGTGGATAACCTGAAAAAATGTAAATGGTAAGTGTTTGCAAGTTTTTATAAAGGGTGAAAAACTGTTCATTCTGTCCAAAAGGGAATTTTTGGGGGGCAAAAGATGTTTTTTTTTATACCTACCATCAGTTTATATATATCTATTATGACATTCAAAGTTAGTGCAGTACATCTTTTTTAAAAAAGGTTTAATTTTTTTTATCATTGAAAGGGATTAATACTGTTAGTTTGAGATTAATATTATTACATAAGTGGTTATTACAGTTAATCAGACTTTTGGAAAAAAATCCAGGACTAACTGTGAATGTTGGAGCAGATTCATGAACAATTGGTCAGCATGAGAAAAGCCTGTTTTGGTGGTAAAATAGAATCTATAGTATTTTTAAGATATATTAACTATGTTTTTATTATGATATATTAATTTCAAATAAACAGTTGTGATCATTTCAAATTTTTATAATCTTGGAAAAGTTAGTTTATGCGTAATTGAAAATTAGCACTATGAAATGTGCTGTATGTATGTTTCTTTTATTTAGGGGAAAGGTGGACAACTACAGCTGTCTGTTTTAAACCTTTTTATTTCAAGATTCAGGGCTAGATGGCTTCATGCATTGTTCAGCTGAAACAGTTGAGAGTTAAATTACTTTACTAGGTTAATTAAGCACAAGTTACCTTTAATTGAGTGCTAATCTCCACATCTGTCAATCAGTGTTATCAGATTCTAGACCTGCTTGTCACATTATAGGGTCCCATGCTCTGTATTTGTGTATGTATCTCTTGACATGTACAATTTTGTGCTTTTGTCATTTGGCCAGTTAAACCTGGAGATATTTTTTCAGTTCCAAAATTAGAAATTTTGTTGCAAAATGCAAGTACCAATAAGCATATAGTTTCCTGCATATTTACACATTTGATGGGCCTTAAATTCCTACCTTAAAGTAATAACTCCTTTTCCATTATTACTGTTATTCAAAGAAGAAATTATTATATTTCACTATAGGTGCCTTATTCTTTAGTCTCCTTAAATGTTGGAGATATGTCAAGATTGTATATACTTCAACCACTTTCAGGCAGGTAGTGTAGAAATAGATGAATTGGAAACATTTATCTTTGTGAATGTCAAAACCATGTTACAAAATATGTTATTCATTTTCTTACTACATCCAGGTCACAATTTGAAAGAATTTCAGCTGTTTTTTTAAAACCTTTTGATTTCAAGATTCAGGGCTGGATGGCTTCGTGCATTGTTCAGCTGAAACAGTTGAGTTAAATTACTTTACTAGGTTAATTAAGCACAAGTTACCTTTAATTGAGTGCTAATCTCCACATCTGTCAATCAGTGTCATCAGATTCTAGACCTGCTTGTCGCATTATAGGGTCCCATGCTCTGAATTAATTTAATTTTGATTACTTTCTTTGTTAAGGTAAATCTTCCACAACACTTACATTTCTAAATCAGGGCTCTTAAGGTATGAGAAAAGCATACTTTTCATGCTTTCCACACTGAGGTCATAATCAATGCATTTTGATCATGGTTGAGGTAAATTATTCACAACTAATTAAATGTATTAACCAGTGTTGTCATGGTTTTTATAAGGAAGTGGTCATTTCATGAAAAAATTGTTCTGTCTTTAGTCAATCAACAGTTGGCTCAATTTATGAACCAATTACAAGGTTTTATTAAACTTAATTTTATTTTACAAATGATCATCACCCTTATTAAATATTCTTGTCTGATTGATTTGTGTTAAAGGAAAAAGTTCATATTTGCATGACATTAAATGTCTATTCTAATTTCCTGATTGATTCTTTAATTCAGTTCACTTTTTTCATCAAATCCAGGTGATATTTACCAGGTGATTTTAAAGGATATCTTTAGATGATGATAAGCAAGATTGAATGGCTTCTTGCATTGTCCAGTTGAAGTGGTGAAGTTCAGTTACTTGTAATTATGCCCTAGCTATCTCCAGTGACTGTCAATCATTTTTATCAGATGAAAGACCTGCTCTCAGTCTGTATAAAAGGAGTGCATTTTGAGACGTCTTGTCACTAATTCACCTACTGTCTTCAGGAGTGTTGGATTTTACCAGAATCTGTTTTACAGAGTTCTTGTTACTCATACTACTTTCAGTCATGGCAGAACGCAGCTTAGTTGATCTAGAGGATGTGTTTCAATATCTACAGGAGAGGAAAGGAGATGCTACTTGGAGTGCCAACCACAAAGNTTGGTCAGCATGAGAAAAGCCTGTTTTGGTGGTAAAATAGAATCTATAGTATTTTTAAGATATATTAACTATGTTTTTATTATGATATATTAATTTCAAATAAACAGTTGTGATCATTTCAAATTTTTATAATCTTGGAAAAGTTAGTTTATGCGTAATTGAAAATTAGCACTATGAAATGTGCTGTATGTATGTTTCTTTTATTTAGGGGAAAGGTGGACAACTACAGCTGTCTGTTTTAAACCTTTTTATTTCAAGATTCAGGGCTAGATGGCTTCATGCATTGTTCAGCTGAAACAGTTGAGAGTTAAATTACTTTACTAGGTTAATTAAGCACAAGTTACCTTTAATTGAGTGCTAATCTCCACATCTGTCATTCAGTGTTATCAGATTCTAGACCTGCTTGTCACATTATAGGGTCCCATGCTCTGTATTTGTGTATGTATCTCTTGACATGTACAATTTTGTGCTTTTGTCATTTGGCCAGTTAAACCTGGAGATATTTTTTCAGTTCCAAAATTAGAAATTTTGTTGCAAAATGCAAGTACCAATAAGCATATAGTTTCCTGCATATTTACACATTTGATGGGCCTTAAATTCCTACCTAAAAGTAATAACTCCTTTTCCATTATTACTGTTATTCAAAGAAGAAATTATTATATTTCACTATAGGTGCCTTATTCCTTAGTCTCCTTAAATGTTGGAGATATGTCAAGATTGTATATACTTCAACCACTTTCAGGCAGGTAGTGTAGAAATAGATGAATTGGAAACATTTATCTTTGTGAATGTCAAATCCATGTTACAAAATAAGTTATTCATTTTCGTACTACATCCAGGTCACAATTTGAAAGAATTTCAGATGTTTTTTTTTAAACCTTTTGATTTCAAGATTCAGGGCTGGATGGCTTCGTGCATTGTTCAGCTGAAACAGTTGAGAGTTAAATTACTTTACTAAGTTAATTAAGCACAAGTTACCTTTAATTGAGTGCTAATCTCCACATCTGTCAATCAGTGTCATCAGATTCTAGACCTGCTTGTCACATTATAGGGTCCCATGCTCTGAATTAATTTAATTTTGATTACTTTCTTTGTTAAGGTAAATCTTCCACAACACTTACATTTCTAAATCAGGGCTCTTAAGGTATGAGAAAAGCATACTTTTCATGCTTTCCACACTGAGGTCATATATCAATGCATTTTGATCATGGTTGAGGTAAATTATTCACAACTAATTAAATGTATTAACCAGTGTTGTCATGGTTTTTATAAGGAAGTGGTCATTTCATGAAATAGTTGTTCTGTCTTTAGTCAATCAACAGTTGGCTTTTTATTAAACTTAATTTTATTTTACAAATGATCATCACCCTTATTACATATTCTTGTTTGATTGATTTGTGTTAAAGGAAAAAGTTCATATTTGCATGACATTAAATGTCTATTCTAATTACCTGATTGATTCTTTAATTCAGTTCACTTTTTTCATCAAATCCAGGTGATATTTACCAGGTGATTTTAAAGGATATCTTTAGATGATGATAAGCAAGATTGAATGGCTTCTTGCATTGTCCAGTTGAAGTGGTGAAGTTCAGTTACTTGTAATTATGCCCTAGCTATCTCCAGTGACTGTCAATCATTTTTATCAGATGAAAGACCTGCTCTCAGTCTGTATAAAAGGAGTGCATTTTGAGACTTCTTGTCACTAATTCACCTACTGTCTTCAGCAGTGTTGGATTTTACCAGAATCTGTTTTACAGAGTTCTTGTTACTCATACTACTTTCAGTCATGGCAGAACGCAGCTTAGTTGATCTAGAGGATGTCTTTCAATATCTACAGGAGAGGAAAGGAGATGCTACTTGGAGTGCCAACCACAAAGCATCAGTTAGAAGGATGGCCAAGAATTTTATATGCGAAGGTAAGAGGGTGAAGTTTTTTTCACTTGTATGAATTGTGGTTTAATATGCAAATGTAACTTTCTTTTGGAATACCTGTTCTGTTATTTTGATATGTTATAAGCATGACCTAATTCCCTAACATTAAAAAGTTTAGCCTGTGGTGTGAAATAAATTAAAATCTGTGAGAAATTGAAAAAAGTACATTGAAATAATATAATTTTAATCTATGAAATCTAAAATTTATAGCTAGTAAACTTTGCAGTTAAAACAAACTTCATACAACATCAGCCATGTCTGAAACTTTTTTGTAACTGGTGCCTTTTGTTGCATGTTCACTATGCATTTGGTGTCCAATTAAGGCAATTTCCATTTCTGAACATGAAACAGAAACATGTATTTCTGATGAAAAGGTTCATCATAGCGGCTTGGTTGCTCGTATATCCCATAGTTTCTGTTTTCTGTTTATCCACAAAGTACTGGTATTGACAAATGTGTACCATTTCAAGTTGGTATTTTTTTAGACCGAAAATCTTCAGTTATCTTGTTAATAGTAGAATTGAGTTTTTTTCTTTATTTTCAGGGTCAGATATGTATTACATCAAGAATGGTGGAAAGAGACTAGTAGTGTTTGATGATGAAAAAAAGAAGGACATCTTTCGCGAATGTCACGATTCTCCAATGGGAGGCCATTTTGGGCAGAAGAAGACCCTGGGGAAAATAGAGAGCCGTTTTTATTGGAGAAGCATGGTTACATGCATCAACAATTGGGTATGTAGATTGATCTTTAAAAAAGAAGTATTGGTGATTTTGGGTAACACTTTTTTAGACCTTGGTCTTGTTTGGAAAGGGAGAAAAGGGTTTATATGATTTGAATTTGTAACATAAAAATAATTTAACACAAGTGGTGTGTTGGGTGAAAAAATACTAAAGCAAAATGTGCAAATGTAACCTCAAGACAAACTTTCTATTTGTTGGATTTCGATTCTAATTGGTTTGCCAACCTCTCTAACAAGATGTCCTACAAGATTGATTAATTCAATTTGATTGGCATGAGCCACCAATTCATTATTTGTAATATATGTGCATTTTATTGCATTTTGCAGATAAAAATGTGCGACAAATGTCAGTATTCAGAGAAAATAAGAACAGAGGCGCCAGTCTTGCAGCCGATAAAGGTTGTTGGGAAATGGGAGATGGTTGGCATTGACCTAATAGGCCCTCTGCCATTGTCTGAGAATGGCAATAGGTATGTCCTCACCATGTCTGACTACTATACAAAGTGGACAGAAACATACCCAATTCCTTCAAAGGATGCAGCAAGTGTGGCCAAGGTTCTTTCTTCTATATTTTACAGGTATGTTCATTTCACCAAAATGTAATCTGGGAGATTAAATGTGAAATCAGTAAATCATTTTAATTAAAATACACTTATAGTTGTAAGTTAAATTTTATTCAGTTGAAAGTCTATATATTTAACAGTAATTTGTATCACTATGCAAGTGACAAGTGTCTGTTCACTTTAGCATAAATAACACATGCTTTTAAAAATTAAATAGCTTTGTGCATATGTTACATTGTTAAGTTGAAGTGCCAAAACATGTGAATCACATATTTGGTTCATGGACTGGAAATCTGTGGAAGGTAGTAAAGATAGTAATAAACAAAATAAGTTTAATAGGTGGTATTAACTTAAAGGGATATTAACTCTTCCTTTTGGCCAAAAAATGGATTTTCCTTGAGTAAACAACAATTTTTCCATACTTACCAAAGGTCAATGAATCAATTTTTACATTCAAAGTTAGTCCCCTTTTTTTGTTAAAATCTCTTAACTGATCACAGTTATCAGTGAAGGTCACGTGATCTGAAAACAAGCTTAGATATCAGAATAATAGCTATAACTGCCGTTTTTGTGTTAAAACAGAATTTATTATATTTCTTTGAGTTGTTCCCAATGTTTTTATTGTGAAATATAGATATCATACAAAGAGTCATTATCCCTTTAATATCTGTCAAACATGTCTGTAGACACTTCACGTTTGTTGTTTAACACATATTTATATGCTTAAGTTAAAGTGATGTTTTTTATTTTCTCAGAATGGGAGCCCCAGAAAAACTACTAACTGACCAGGGGTCGGAATTTTGTAATGAGGTAAATGTCTTTGCAATATTTTAAAGTCTTTAGCATAGATTGGGAAATGGAAAGGATACTATCACTGACGATGTTATGCCAAAAATGTTTAAGGTTTTAGGGTGAACATTGGCTTCAATCTTGTTGGCATGTCTGTTAAAGCATATGTAATATTGAAAGCCTATTCTTCTCAAATATAACCATTTTTTATTGTTAATGTAAACTGTTTAATACATCAATGAAATGAGGTATTTGGAAAGATAAGCCTAACATCGCCCAATGCAAAAATTGAATTGCCCAAATACATAAATACCCATTTTTACTTAAAATATTTTTCTGTAGCTGGTAGACGACCTTCTCAAGGAGTGGGGTATTAAGCATAAAATCACTGCCGCATACCACCCTCAGACTAATGGGTTAGACGAGCGTTTTAATCAAACATTGAAGGCATCACTATCCAAAGTCATAAGTGAGCGACAAGATGATTGGGAACGATATTTGGAGCCAGTGACTTTCGCCTACCGGATAGCACCACACTGCGCCACGGGATACTCGCCTTTTTTCCTTATGTTCCACAGGGAGGCTCGGCTGCCATGCGAGGTAAATAGTATGCATACATTAGCATTGTGCAAGGACGTCACTGTCCTTGTGAGCTTGTTTTAAGCACTGGTTCCAAAAACTATTTGAGTAGACTAAGGCTAGAGCTTTGTGCAAATCATGCTATGATGAAAAAATATTAACAACCCAAGACCCTTCCAAACCCCCTACTTTTGAATAGAACACTTCCCTACATTTACTGCCTAATTGCTGTCACTGTCCAACTATTTATTTACATGAATGGTTTGTGGTTGCGTATATATTGACAGAGACATGGGTCAATGGTCATCTATGAGTAGTTGGCTGATTTCCTGCCCATCTTCCGCATGGGCAGTCACTCCATCTCAATGATTGTATCAGTCCCTGCAATCTTTTCGTTTTGATATCAGCCCTGTGGTATGTATGTACAAGTGAAATTCTTGTATTTCACCAAAACAATAATCAGTGTATTGTCACCTTAAGATTTAAATTAATTGATAAACATGATTGATATCCATTAATATCTGATTTGCAGTTGGTGGATACTGAGAAGGAAATGACAATGCCAAGCAAAGAAGACTATAATGTGCACATGGAATCCCAACACCAGGAACTTACTGAGTTACACTCTAAGGTATGCATGTGGGACTTTTTGGTTCATGAAAGATTAAAGAGTAGCCCCTTATATTGAGCAATAATTGGTTTCAAACAAGTTTATGAAAAGAAAAGATGTCACACGTAATCTGTTCATAAAAATATTGCAACATTGAGAATATTTATAAAAATAATAGTGATGGCAGCAGCTGCAGTATTCTGCATCTAGTTTCATTTATCCTGCTGGCTTTGTTCATGGTTTACGTTTATTCAGCAAAATTCTAAATTCTGCTTCTATTAATACCGAACCATAGTATTACCTTATTGAATACAATTTCTATAAACCAATATTTTCAGTACATGGAGAAAGTAGAAAAGGCACAAGCTAAATACAAGAGACAGTATGAAGCAAAAAAAGGGAAAAATGTGGTAGTCTTTCACTTCGAAAAAGGAATGAAAGTTCTGAAGAAAAACTTTCATAAGGTTGGGCGGAAAGGTGCAAAGCTTGAGACTGATTGGATTGGACCATACAGGTAAATCACAATTCACTTGTTCACTTATTCTATGCATACATGTTTGTCACATTTTACACAATTTTAATTAAAATAAAAGGAAGAGCAACTGTTTCTTTTGATGAAAAAAGCAGATTTTCCTAGGGTGAACAACAATTTTCAGTACTGTAAATGATTTTAAAGTTAGATTTATATATATATATATATATATATATATATATATTATATTGTTATCTCATAATTTTGGCTTTAAGATGCAAATTTTATAGGTCCTATATTGGGGGTGGGGGCAAATGTAATGTAGCTAGAAATTCAGCATGTCAAAATATGCAATATTAAAGCTCTATAGTACCACGGCCGCTTGTTTGGATAAATTTCTCATAATATTACTTTTAGAGTAAAAAGCATAGACCAGAGACAGAATGTGACTTTGGAGACTTTGGAAGGGAAAGAGCTGAAAACCAAAGTGGCTTATATTCATTTGAAACCTTACCGAGAAGGTTAGTTACTCATTCCATTAATGCATGATCATAGCATCATATGCTAGGCTAACTTTGCTGATGTAGTTTAAGTAACAGGCTACATTTCTGCTTGTATAATTGCTATTCTGTAGATAGAATTTGTAAATAGAAAACATGGCACCAAATTATATGGCAACACATTGTTAATTGTTTCTTAGTAAATGTATATTTCTTTTCTGTGAGGAACATTTTAGTAAACATTGGTCCCTAAGAGAAAAAGGTTTTTGGTTATGCTTATTTGTCTGTTTCTTTTCAGTCCAGGCCCACGCTGGCCAAGAGGACCCAGTGAGCACTGAGAACCCATCAGGTTTGTATTAAAGCATCTTGATAATGAGCATTAGTGATTTTTAAAATCTCTCAAATTTTATGATTAAAACCATTCATTTCTTTTAGGATCAGCACATTTTTTCAAAAGTAAATTGGTTTGGATTTGAGGTTTTGTATTTGGATTTTGTCTTCGTGTAGTGAATAGGCAATATGCACCTAAAGTGCCATGAAGACTTTGGGTGCATATTGCCTTTAGATATTTATGAAGTCATGTACAACAAATTAACTGTTTACATATTTTCATTATAAGGATCTGACTGCAAAAACGTGAATTTCAAAGCTCCAGTAAAGTGAAATATATTGTTGTCATATACACTAATCTGTTGTTTTTTTTTCAGCCCAGGCCACAGCTGACCAAGAGGACTCCGGAGTAAGGGCAGAAGACCCAACAGGTTTGTATTAAAGAATTTGATGATCTTGTAGATAGTAGATGGACCCAGAATGAACTGATTTGAGGTCTGTTAATATTTTGAAATTATTGATGTCTGTGAAAGATACTAAATGAATGTCAATATAACAGATTTATGACCACTTATGACTCCTTTTTGACAATGACTGTGAAAAGAGTTGTGTCAAAACAATTACCTTCATACCTATGCTGACATAAGTCAGCATCCTTTATTAAGCACCAGGCAACCACTAAACAATATAGCTTTAAATATTTGTTAGATCAATTGCATTGTTCTATGCTGTATTGAGCATTTTTTTCTCTTTAGAACAACAAGGTCCTAGGGGAAAAAGTTTGATATTCTTACTTTTTTTTTCAGCTGAGCCCCGTGCTGACCAGGAACCAGTGAGAACTGAGGACACAGGAGCTGGGGCAGAGGACACAGGAGGTTTGTAAAAAGGCACAAGATTTATGAGCAGTGGTCTCCGTTGAAACCAATTTTCTCCTTAAAATTGCAGTTTTGCTGGTCTTGTTGAGCGCTGGCTTCACTGAAATGTTTGGTAAAACTATTTAAGACCAAGTATGGCATTGACCTCACCTGATAATGAGTTAAGGGAATAAAACCCAAACAAATAAACCAAAATAAAGAAGTAATCTGTGGCAAAGCTTTAAAAAATAATATACAATTCCTGAATAGGTTAAGTATGAGATAAACACTTATGTAATTGGCAATATAAGTTAAATACTTTTGGTTTTGCTAATGTAAATGAATAGTTATTTGTATTATTCAGTATTTTTATGGGATTGCTCATTTCAATGTTTTGATTTGCATTTGTAGATAGGACTGAGGAGGATGATTGTAAGGCCCTCAATGGTGAGGGGNGAGCACTGGTTCCAAAAACTATTTGAGTAGACTAAGGCTAGAGCTTTGTGCAAATCATGCTATGAAAAAATATTAACAACCCAAGACCCTTCCAAACCCCCTACTTTTGAATAGAACACTTCCCCACATTTACTGCCTAATTGCTGTCACTGTCCAACTATTTATTTACATGAATGGTTTGTGGTTGCGTATATATTGACAGAGACATGGGTCAATGGTCATCTGTGAGTAGTTGGCTGATTTCCTGCCCATCTTCCGCATGGGCAGTCACTCCATCTCAATGATTGTATCAGTCCCTGCAATGTTTTCGTTTTGATATCAGCCCTGTGGTATGTATGTACAAGTGAAATTCTTGTATTTCACCAAAACAATAATCAGTGTATTGTCACCTTAAGATTTAAATTAATTGATAAACATGATTGATATCCATTAATATCTGATTTGCAGTTGGTGGATACTGAGAAGGAAATGACAATGCCAAGCAAAGAAGACTATAATGTGCACATGGAATCCCAACACCAGGAACTTACTGAGTTACACTCTAAGGTATGCATGTGGGACTTTTTAGTTCATGAAAGATTAAAGAGTAGCCCCTTATATTGAGCAATATTTGGTTTCAAACAAGTTTATGAAAAGAAAAGATGTCACACGTAATCTGTTCATAAAAATATTGCAACATTGAGAATATTTGTAAAAATAATAGTGATGGCAGCAGCTGCAGTATTCTGCATCTAGTTTCATTTATCCTGCTGGCTTTGTACATGGTTTACGTTTATGCAGCAAAATTCTAAATTCTGCTTCTATTAATACCGAACCATAGTATTACCTTATTGAATACAATTTCTATAAACCATTATTTTCAGTACATGGAGAAAGTAGAAAAGGCACAAGCTAAATACAAGAAACAGTATGAGGCCAAAAAAGGGAAAAATGTGGTAGTCTTTCACTTCGAAAAAGGAATGAAAGTTCTGAAGAAAAACTTTCATAAAGTTGGGCGGAAAGGTGCAAAGCTTGAGACTGATTGGATTGGACCATACAGGTAAATCATAATTCACTTGTTCACTTATTCTATGCATACATGTTTGTCACATTTTACACAATTTTAATTAAAATAAAATTCAAAGGAAGAGCAACTGTTTCTTTTGATGAAAAAAGCAGATTTTCCTAGGGTGAACAACAATTTTCAGTACTGTAAATGATTTTAAAGTTAGATTTATATATATATTATATTGTTATCTCATAATTTTGGCTTTAAGATGCAAATTTTATAGGTCCTATATTGGGAGTGGGGGCAAATGTAATGTAGCTAGAAATTCAGCATGTCAAAATATGCAATATTAAAGCTCTATAGTACCACGGCCGCTTGTTTGGATAAATTTCTCATAATATTACTTTTAGAGTAAAAAGCATAGACCAGAGACAGAATGTGACTTTGGAGACTTTGGAAGGGAAAGAGCTGAAAACCAAAGTGGCTTATATTCATTTGAAACCTTACCGAGAAGGTTAGTTACTCATTCCATTAATGCATGATCATATGCTAGGCTAACTTTGGTGATGTAGTTTAAGTAACAGGCTACATTTCTGCTTGTATAATTGCTATTCTGTAGATAGAATTTGTAAATAGAAAACATGGCACCGAATTATATGGCAACACATTGTTAATTGTTTCTTAGTAAATGTATATTTCTTTTCTGTGAGGAACATTTTCAGTAAACATTGGTCCCTAAGAGAAAAAGGTTTTTGGTTATGCTTATTTGTCTGTTTCTTTTCAGTCCAGGCCCAAGCTGGCCAAGAGGACCCAGTGAGGACTGAGAACCCATCAGGTTTGTATTAAAGCATCTTGATAATGAGCATTAGTGATTTTTAAAATCTCTCAAATTTTATGATTAAAACCATTCATTTCTTTTAGGATCAGCACATTTTTTCAAAAGTAAATTGGTTTTGATTTGAGGTTTTGTATTTGGATTTTGTCTTCGTGTAGTGAATAGGCAATATGCACCTAAAGTGCCATGAAGACTTTGGGTGCATATTGCCTTTAGATATTTATGAAGTCATGTACAACAAATTAACTGTTTACATATTTTCATTATAAGGATCTGACTGCAAAAACGTGAATTTCAAAGCTCCAGTAAAGTGAAATATATTGTTGTCATATACACTAATCTGTTGTTTTTTTTTTTCAGCCCAGGCCACAGCTGACCAAGAGGACTCCGGAGTAAGGGCAGAAGACCCAACAGGTTTGTATTAAAGATTTTGATGATCTTGTAGATAGTAGATGGACCCAGAATGAACTGATTTGAGGTCTGTTAATATTTTGAAATTATTGATGTCTGTGAAAGATACTAAATTTATGTCAATATAACAGATTTATGACCACTTATGACTCCTTTTTGACAATGACTGTGAAAAGAGTTGTGTTAAAACAGTTACCTTCATACCTATGCTGACATAAGTCAGTATCCTTTATTAAGCACCAGGCAACCACTAAACAATATAGCTTTAAATATTTGTTAGATCAATTGCATTGTTCTGTGCTGTATTGAGCATTTTTTTCTCTTCAGAACAACAATAAGGTCCTAGGGGAAAAAGTTTTTTATTATTTTATATTCTTACTTTTTTTTTCAGCTGAGCCCCGTGCTGACCAGGAACCAGTGAGAACTGAGGACACAGGTGCTGGGGCAGAGGACACAGGAGGTTTGTAAAAAGGCACCTGATTTATGAACAGTGGTCCCCGTTGAAACCAATTTTCTCCTTAAAATTGCAGTTTTGCTGGTCTTGTTGAGCGCTGGCTTCACTGAAATGTTTGGTAAAACTATTTAAGAGCCAGTATGGCATTGACCTCACCTGATAATGAGTTAAGGGAATAAAAGCCAAACAAATAAACCAAAATAAAGAAGTAATCTGTGGCAAAGCTTTAATATTATAAAAATATTATCCAATTCCTGAATAGGTTAAGTATGAGATAAACACTTATGTAATTGGCAATACAAGTTAAATACTTTTGGTTTTGCTAATGTAAATGAATAGTTATTTGTATTATTCAGTATTTTTATGGGGTTGCTCATTTCAATGTTTTGATTTGCATTTGTAGATAGGACTGAGGAGGATGATTGTAAGGCCCTCAATGGTGAGGGACGGGTAGGTATGAAAAGAAAAGGTAAGGTCCCTTCCTTGTCACTTAAGCGGAGAAAAAACCTTTCATGCAGTAGGTATGACATTTCTTCTAAAACAATATTAAGTCAAAGACATGCCTGGTTGACTAGTGATGAAATAGACTTAGCACATGGAATTTTGTCAGATATGTNAAAACCCGGGCAGGTGGAGCTCGTAAGTTTCCATCATGCTGACGAAGGGAAGGAAAACCCTGACTGGCAAAACCCGGGCAGGTGGAGCTCGTAAGTTTCCATCATGCTGACGAAGGGAAGGAAAACCCTGACTGGCAAAACCCGGGCAGGTGGAGCTCGTTAGTTTCCATCCGGGCAGATGGAGCTCGTTAGCTATTTAGCAATCGTCTAAGGGAAGGAAAACCCTAACAGATAACCCTTGTGCCTCCTAAAATCCAACCCCTCGTCCACGTCGTAGGAGGTGGTAATCAGTTCGGCTGGCTAACGGGGCAATGGTAAATTTGATGGGTTGATTAACTCTTGAGGTTTTTAATAATTATAGAATTTTTTTAATTGTAATATTGACTCAAATGTGCTCTTTTTATCTCAAGACCTATGCAAATATTGATTGCAATTAGTTTTAAGGGGCATATACTGAAAATGTTACTTTGAGGTTTTAATGATCAATACCATGCTCTTATGTGATTAAGATATTTTAGTTGTGTTCAACTGTAGCTTTAAATTTATTTCTGAACCTTCAGTTCAGATATTACTTTTGCCTTGTAAGCAAAGTTAAAATTGTGACTATGGGTCCAACACAGCTCCAACTCTCAATCTAGGAATCACAAAGCTGTATTGATATTTGAATTATAATAAATGTATGTCTAGTGTGAAAATAGTTTAATTTACAATATTTTATTTAGAACTAAAAACCAAAGTAATTAATCTTTACCTTGAAAATAATGTTCATTGGGATGTTTTAAAGCCAAATATCTGGAATTTGACATGTATAGATTCTCTTTGTAAGATGTCATCTGAACAGTAGTATGTGCGTTAGACAATTTGCAATGTGGTTCCAATATCTATTTTATACCTGCTCGACAAGAGGTTTAACATATATTTTAAATGTTACAATTGCTGAATATATATTCAATTCAGCACAGGCTAATATATATTTGTGACCTAGATAAATAGACCATTTGCATATATTTTTGGACGAATCTATCTCCCTGGGCAGTCTCACTAAATTGCAACCAACTTAACTGGCCTAAATGTCTGTCAGGCCTAGTAAAGCTGTTAGGGGTAAATATCTTTACCCTAGCTGATTTGGTAGGCGTGACAGACATTTAAGCCTCTTGAGCTGATAGCAATTTAGTGTGACTCCCCATGAAGTTAGGTTGATCCAGATCAATCTAAGTATGGAAACCTAGTCAAAATGAAATTGTCAAAAGGAATTTATTTATGTAAATGATTTGAATATTATCTTTGTAATTGTGCCAGTACAGAGGATATTGTGGACATTATGTTAGAGGTGTTGAATACAAACTGTATGAGCACTGCTGTTCAGTAATCTTTTAAGATTGATCACTCTGTACCAAGGCGGCATAAACAGACTGGAAACAACAGACCACTGGTTTCAACCCAAAGGACTGAAGCATTTCCATTGATCTTGCTTTACACTAGCAGCTGGGAAAGGCAATAGGTTTTCAAATTTGTTTGATATTACTTGGATGTCACCTGTTTGTTCAATTTAACTGTTAATGACAATCTGTTCCTAAGCAGCTACTTTTTATGTATAGACATTGTTTCTTTAACTGAGCCAAGGAATTTTGTTTCACAATAAATCTTAAATCAGTCATTTCTTCAATTTTGGAATTTTCTATATTTAACATTGACATAGTTCTTGACTAACATAGCAGTAATTTTGACCTGATATTATTTATTAACATATTTTACATAAATAATACACAACAAAGATCTATCATGACGGACAACACAAAAATTAGTAAGCTGTTGTCAAGGACTTATTTTAGCAGGTGGCATACCTATTTTGGCAGCTTTTTTCCTATGACAAAACACCAAAAATATATGACCTGCTAACTTGAACCAAGAAGTAAAACTGATCTAACAATAAATCATGGCCACATTTTACAAATATATTAAATAACTGGGGCCTACCGTGACAGAATATACATATATAAGTAAGCTGTTGTCAAGGACTTATTTTAGCAGGTGGCATACCTATTTTGGCAGCTTTTTTCCTATGAGAAATCACCAAAAATATATGACCTGCTAACTTGAACCAAGAAGTAAAACTGATCTAACAATAAATCATGGCCACATTTTACAAATAT
>NW_019773648.1:66139-263471 GCF_001039355.2 Lingula anatina | reverse complement strand
TGTGTGTGTAATTTTCACTGTACCTCATTCTGGCATTTCCAAAGTTTAACTCTTATCAGCCTGACACCTTAGGGACTATTTCCAGACCCTATCACGCTAACTGTGGATCGATCTATCTCCATGGGAATTCTCGCTAAATTGCAATCAATGTAAGTGGCTTAGTTGTCTCTCACGCCTACTGAAACTGGCATGCCAGAATCCTAAGACTCTCAAACTGAAAGCAATTTAGTGAGAAACCCCTTGGAGTTGGATTGATCCTGTTAGATTGATCTAGGTATGGGAACTTAGTCTGATGCTTGATACACATTTTACTTTCATCCTAATCCAGTGTTATGCAGAATAAGAATTTGATGTTGGCTATGCAGTTACAGTAAGCATAATACATTAGTTCATCAGAATTGACAGTATCCTATTTCCTGCGTTTTTATTTTCTGGTTTTTGTCTGTACATTTGACAGCTTTGCTGCCTTGTTTTATCATTGTCATATCACCTTTAGTGTTTTCCATTTGAGAACATCTAACATACTTTTCGTGGTTGATTAGAACGCAACTGCCAGGAAACCTCTATCAACCCATCTCATTACTGGGAGACTGTAAAGTGTATTGAAAGACTTAATGGCAATTTTAGTTGGGTTAGTACCAGTATTTGCAGAACTGACCTTGAAGGCTGTAGCCACTGAGCTGTTAGCTAATAAGGCTGTTGGCTGATATTTAATATAATATCTCTGTCAAAGATGATAGATTATTTTTCTAAGAAATGTGTGGTATTGTACAACACGAGTATTGTGGGTGACTGTATACCTGAGATATGTCATATACTGGGTGTGCCATTGTGACAAAAATGACATTTGGAAACAACATGTATTTGCCTTTTACACTGTTTGTTGGTTTTAGACAGAAACTTTTAAAGGTCGTTACTGAAAAAAGAATTTTAGCCTCTTTTAATAAACAAGCACTTTTCCAAGAACAACTTGATTTGTTTGTAGTTCACTCTTGACTTGTTTTCAAGTAGTGAATTTGCTTGGCTAATTCTCCAAATATGTTGTCTCTTTTTATAGACGAGCAAAATGCCAACTGTTTCTGGTGATAATACTAAGATTTCCCATTTTATTTCAGGGCTGTATTAATGAGCCCGGCCTAGGATTGCTCTCCTGGTGGAGTAATACGTAACCAAAAAATGAGCCAGGAAATGCTGTGGTGTAACGAGGAGAATTGAGCTTTCTTTGTTGAACAGTGAAAGGAAGAGACTGATATGGATTTGTATGTAGAGAGGCGACATGAGACGTGCATGTCACGATGGAACAACATCAGATGGTGAAAATGTCAAACTCCATGTTATCTGCACAAACCTCGTCTTTCATTAATGGAATTAACGTGTCTGCCCGTATGCCTAATGTGATATCGGAGGAATTTTTTCCTCGGCGGCTTTCTTTTATTAGCCGTTTTCTAAGTCGGCAATGAGCCCAGGCACCCGGTGAGAACCACCGGACACAATACGTGTAAACCGTGCATTGAATATGACCACAAACTGTAGCAGCGAGGGTAAGACCTGTGCCAAGAGAAGGAGTGGTAATGGCCTATCGATTTGTTAGAGCTTTTTCTAAGCCTATATATATAGTTACATTATACTCAACGAGGCTTATACTTTTTGTGAAAAAATTTGAGAAAAAAAAAGACATGGACGATTTGAATAAATTTTTTGTGTTTGGTTTTGTTCAATACCCTGATCCTAAAAAACGTCGCGATTTGCCTAAAAGAACGCAGAATATCACATTGTCAGCCAAAAAGGCTTTCTTATGCTATTTTTCTCTGGAGCTTGGGTTGGCGAAATGAAATCATTTTCATCATTTTTTTCCCCGAATTAATGGTTGCAAGAAATTTTGTAAAAATAAATTAAAAAGCACCGAATATGTTGTATAGCGCCTGTCGCAGCCTGTGTGCAAATGTGCGTCAGTAGGAACGTCTAACCCTATGAGAGAAATGTGCTCGTAAAAATAGGTAATAGATCCCATTGCGTTTGTGCAATTGTTGCTGGTTGGACAACAAAAGTTTTTTAAAATGGAAATTCTGGATTTAGGTTCTATTTGGTACGGGGTTTAGGTTTGCAGAAAGTTAAAACCAACGTTATTATTAAAGATTTGTGTGAAAATAATGGCTACAGCTGCTGCGTTTGAAAGACAATAATGTTGGCTTTACTTAAATTTATCTAAGCATGTTTTATTATCAACATTGTCGGGCCAATTTATGGAGAAATGTTTAAATACTCAAAAGAAGATTAAAGTAAACTTAATCTTTAAAACTCTCCGAAAATTAATGGGCAAGATCGACACGTCTATTTTGAAAATGTAGGGATTGTTCTTGTAATTAAAATACACCAAAATCCGAGTATTTACTAAGCATACTAAAGGCGACTATTTGATTATTCTCAACCCAAGTGTTTTTAACGATTTGTTATGGCCGGCATATTTGTTGTACACAACCCATAATGTCAGTGAACTGAGGACGTTAGTGATACGGTCGATATTATGGATATTGGCAAGGTCTTGAAATCACCTTTGCTACTTCCCAATTATCTCACAATATGTTGTAGACTCGCGATACAATGTATGAAAACAACTGAAGCTAGTATACCGTCGTCTTGTAAACATTTAAGTTAACTTTCGTGGCTTCATTCCTGTTATAATGGAACATAATATGGAAGCAGTGTCACCAAATGTGTGGTGCCAGTTGCTTTAAGGGTTTCAGTACGGTGATTATAGGACCACACCATCTGGAGATGACGTTGGTGATGCATATAACTCGAGCTTTTTACTCAGGGCGACGCGTTAGAATTAAGAATGGAGGAAAAGAATGATGTAAGGCCTTCTTCCAACCATTCATCAAATATTTACCAGAGACCTCTTGAGATTTCCAATGGCTAACGCGTTTATTTTGTCCAAAGATCAATAATACTGCTATCCTGTCAAACAGCTGGAGGGTTGTGTTCTCGTGTGTATGACTATAGGTATAGAGTTCTCGGTTGTAACGTCTGTCTTCCATTTGCAGCCTTAGCTTCAGTATCTGTGAAAAATACATCTCTTACTTGCAATCTGTAAACCCGTCACGAGACCTTAATTTGCATTTTTACCGCTACGAGTGAAACTCACACTTTCCAGTTTCCATCTCTAATAAGAGAATGGCTTTGAATATAAACTTGGAAGTCAACAGTGGATTTACAAATCGTAATTTTGCCAACGGTTTTGGATATGGTGCACATTGTGATTTAGGGCAAAGTGTTAAATTTCTAGAAAAAATAGTTTTTTGCTTTATATTAAGGCAATAGGCTCAGAGTGTGCGTTCAATGGTGTAAGAATATGGTCGCGAAGATAGAGGTGTAGATGACCCTTGTCATCAGCGAGTGCTTCGGGCTACAGCAGCGAAGTGGACTCACTTTAATGAACATCATGAATCGATCAGTCATCTTTCTCCCAATGCCTTTCCGTTTGAAGATTTGCAGGTAGTAAAATTATTTATGGAAATGTGTTCATCTTAGTAAAGAAAGCCTATAAAGTTCAGTTCAACTTCAAACCACCAGAGGAATACCTGAATAAATGTTTTATAAAAGACACTGGGATATCCAACCATGTCTCATACTTTATTGCGTTAAATGTCGGAGGAAAAATACCTCCAACGCGCATTTACATTATGAATGCTTTTCAGCCCGCGCATTTTGCATTCGATGGTTTGATTTCGATTTGACGATATTGATCACGTTGGTGAGCTCATCTCTTGTCTTAATGAGCCCACTGCGTGTGACTGGTATCACATAGTGGGTGCAGACCATGGCTTTGTTCTTGTTTTTATAAGTATTTGTTTACTGTAGTCAGTGCAAACAAACCATCTTCTCTCTGGAAATAATCTGAAGGGGAGTGACATTCCGACTAAAAAATAGCGAATGATCTCAAAATGTGTCAGACGCAGGGCCGTTTTTTTTTTTTTTTTTTTCAGATATAACTAACTGTCAATTTTATTAAGGTAGTTATCCATTCATTTGTTTTGAAATCATCCATATATATATATATATATATATATATATATATATATATATATATATATATATATATATATATATATATCATTGATTAACGTATTCCATATGTTATTTTCTTAGTCTCTAAAAGTTCAACTGATATTGACAAAACAACTGACCACTACGTGTTTAATGACAAAAAAAAAAAAAAAGATCCAAGGGATGGCTACAATTACTGTCAATAAAAAATAAGACAACAAAGATGGACGCGTTATCTTTGATGGATTCCTCTGTATAAGTTGTGAGACTTACATTCTTTTGCAAATTTAAAGCACATTTTTGGAATACACTGTAAAATGAAAGAGGCTTAGTAACACCTTTGTAAGATGCAATTCACTTCTGTACTCAGAAAAATTTACACGTTACATAAATAAAGCATTTCTTGAAAGTCATTTCTCCACACAACGATGCCAGGCTTCAGTGATGGTAGAAATTTAACTATTAGTTCATTAGAACCTGGTATTACAGACACATTACCATAATGTGTAATTTGAGAGCTTGCACTTACCTCGTTCTGCGAATTCGCAGATTTGTGGGGATGAGATATGGCAATTACTCACTAGATTCAAACAAACTCATTTTATATATATCCCTAAATATGTTTAGATTACTAGAACTCGAAGAAAAAACATTTGAATACATTTAACCTTTGGAATATCTTTATATTTGTCTTAATGAGATTCTTTTTCGAACACCATACATCTGCACACTTTCAAAGTGGGAGGAAATGAATAATCGAATTATTTCAATTGGCACATGCACAGAGAACAAGACCTGGAACCACTTCAATCTTTTCACAGAAAAATCTGTTATGTTCTTGTCAACTTATACAAGACTAAGTTTATTAAATGGTCAAAGCAGCGATAATTTTTTGCCATTAAACTTATAATACGAATAACTCTACTCGAACAGTGAACAGTGGGGGGCTCTTAACCATTGGTTCTTTGTAGCTAAGTTTCACTGATACTCAGCCTCTATTCGTCAACTACTTGGTCTGTTGAAAATTTCACAAATCTCTATTTCAAGTTACTCATGCTCACTATTTAACGGGAAACAGTACGTCGAACATCTAATTTTAAATGTTATCAGAGCATCTTTGTTAGATTCCTTTACTAAATCTTACAAGTTACAACATTCAGTCCCACATGTCTGGAACTCCAATGTACCCTTTTATATTTTTATAGCTTTATAATGATAGCATTATTATGTTTGACAATTGATGACACCTACATGTATCGGTTATTTATAAGCAGCACCTGGGTTATAAGCTCTGTGTATTTTGTGATTGTGAATTGCTTTTATTTGTTTATGTTGCCACACATTCACGCAAATACTACTACTACTAGGACTTTGAACTTGATGCGCTCGTTCACAGTTACACACCATATACCAGTGTGCATCAGCGTAATAAATAAAGATTATGAACTGCTCTATTGTCCATTTACTACCAATATTTGGTAAATTGGGAACTCGAAAATATCAATTATCAAACATGTGGTTCTTGTCGCACACTTCTAAGACGAATGACGTAAATGACACTGATAAACAAGAAAATTGGTTTAAAATCCATATGGTACCAGCGATCTACTGGTTGCATAATGCAGTAATGAGACCCGTTTCATTTATCCTTAAATGCAAGGAATATACGGCAAGATGTTTAATAAACGAATATCTTATATGTAACATCCATGCATTATCAAAAAGCTGCCATCTATTAGACGTTTAACAGTATGCAATTACATTATACGCCACGAAACTTCCAAATCAATAAAACAGATGTAATATATAAGGTATTAATGTTCTAATTGTTCGATATAGGCGCTTTTACGTTTTCAAGAAAAAGAAAATCGCATGTCTGTGTGAAAAGTATAATTGTTCAAGTCAAATAAAATGTTTCATTGTTTTTTATCATTTTCCGTTATAGGAACAGTATTTCTAAAAAGGGCCAGTACATTTATTCTTGTTTTTGCAATTCAAGTCCAATACATCTACGGAATGATCACACATTTCGGCAAATTTTCTTTGAGGTATTTGTAAACATCTTGTCTCGCGCCCTGGCAGTTGGTCACCTCCAGTTCCTCCAGATGGCGCATCTGAACAAGTCCCATGATGCCACTTGGAGTCAGCTGACTGCAACCTATTGGAAGAGAAAAAGAGCCTCAAGTTTGTCATGCTGACATATAATATCTTCTAAGTAGCGTATTGTATGCATACATGTAGAGTTTTCATTTCACGGAAGTTCTTTTGCAAAATTGGTTAACAAAGGAAGATGCAGTTAAAACAGCGTTTGATTTTTGTTTTTGAAAAAAAGTATTGCAGTGACACGAAACGCAAACTATCCAACAATATGACCTAGAGTATGCACCTAAAACGATTGACAAATTTATAAGCATCTGCTATTACCAGCTAAGGCTAGTTTATAGATATTTCTTACCATTCTACTAACCCTTTTAAGATTTGGCAATTTTTTAAAAATTAATATAATTGGTAAAAACATAAAAACGTGTTAATGAGGCCATGTAATGGCATTTAAATGAACATACATGTAAATGTTTTTTTTTATTTTAAGCCGAAGGAGCAGTAACGTGCACGTGCGTTTCTTATATATCTGAAAAAGGGTACGTGCGTTTCTTATATATCTGAAAAAGGGTAACGTGCCTTTTGATGTAAACCCCTCAACAGCAAAAAATATCAGATTTAAAGATGTTAATTACATAAATTGTCCTTTAGAAACATTATTCTCATAATTAGAATTTGAAATTTAAGCTGAATATGAATGCATGCTGCCAAAGAAATTTAATAAAGTCATTCACATCATGGACATTGTTTTCTAATGGTACAAGGGATGTCCGCGAGATCAGTATCAAGATAAATTCTTCGTCTCATCCGCCTTGTTGATGGAAATCAAATGATTCATCACATCCTTGGGCAAAACAGAAAAAAAAACTTGACTCCGATTATTCGGCTGATCCAAGCCACGCTATACAGTGCGACTCCTCGATCAATAAATTACCAAGAGAGAAGTGGAAGTTATCGATCTCCATTTTTTTTTTATCTAATCATGTGAGCGGTGGAATGGATGCATTGACAGGCATGAGGAATGTGCTACCTAGATTACTCACAGGGAGCTGTCCTTAATTTAATGAAAGGTACATATGCATGTACACCCAGTAACGCATATAAACCACTTTTACTAGTTTCTTGTACAACTCAAATTCGACATGCCATGGGATAAACTAAATAAATCACTCGATCAACCATAAAGAGCTTTAAACACTTCTTTCTTTAAAATTTTGGTCATAAATTTAACTATTTAACCTACTTATCTGCCCCATTTATATACAGCATAGAAAGCTAGCAGAAAAATCCGTTCAAATATTCGGGTAATATTAAACTATGTCTTTTGGTAATTCACATAGTTATACTATTTGAAACTATATGCTGGCATTTGGTCGGCGTTGGTGGCAAAATTGGCTTCATATGCATCTTGAAATGTCAAGGCTTCGCGCACCTCTTCCTCAATTATCCCAAAGAGAATACATAACATCAGTGAAAGCCTAATCGCGGCAAAAATACCGAGTGTATGGTACCATTAGCAACAATACAACAAGGGGATATCCAATAACTTAGATAATGATGCGGGCAGCCACGCGAACCATTCTGTCAACTTAAATTCTTATTTGTGGTGAGTATCACATAAAATCAACGTATTCAACCACATCTCTATGTAATCGACCAATCTCGCAGTAGAAGTCATCTCTAAGTTTGTTTCCTTTTGAACAAAAATCGGTGATTGATGGGATGTTATAACAGAATGTTCAACCAAACCTTTGAGACTAAATTAAGTGGAGTAAAATCTTTTAAGTTAGAAATGCGACAATTTTAGATCAAAACAGCCAATTTATTGTGAAAAGTATTGAGAGTTAATATGACAACAGTTGTGAATAACCCCAACTTGTAATTTTTGTCATTTAAAATATTGTAAAATAGCATTCATCTATAATGACACTGAACAATATATTTATGGCAAGCACTTTACCTTATACATCTTTTGTTTTCGTGGCAACAGATTGGAGTTACCTAGCAACGTGATAAAACGTAACCAAGCAATCCGGTTGGAATAAATGTGGATGGGTGGCGAGGGAGGGGTAGGGGAAGGGTGGTTTCCTACCTGCCACAGATAACATCCGTAAACTTTTCATCGTGTACAGGTGTTGAAGTCCAAAGTCTCGCACCTGAGTGCACCATCGCAGGTAGAGCTTAGCCAGTGACGTCATCGTGGAGAGGTAGCCCACTCCAATGTCTGTCACGTGCTGACACCTGGGAGTAAAAAGATAAGACCTATTATTGCGATTGCACGCCATTCTCATAAAGTTGTTCAAATAATACATGGATTCTCCATTAACAGGTAGTATGCTAAAACATAAAGCACCGTCAAGGGTTTTCAAGGGGATGTGCAACATGGTCTTATAGTCTTTTGTCTGTGTTGCTTAAGTGCCACCAGTTTTTTTTACTTACATTTCGTTTTCTATGTCAATGGGACTTGGCAGAAATGAACTCAATTGTACTCGTTAACCTACATTTTAGCTGCTTACCGAGAACAAGACAAAATCAGTCAGTTTATTATAACAGAAGGTAACTATACACGATGCAATAATACATACGAACAGGCCTATTTGAAGAAACATATTTTTAAAAAATGTTTGTCTTTTCTTATATTCATTTTTCAATTTTGAACGAATTTATATTCCACTTTTATTTGATAAGTGAAAGAAACATGACAAAATATTGTAATGCACTTTAAATCTTTAGCCCAGTTTTTGGAATAGAGATTGGGAACCATTTGAAATTATAAAACAAATCCTAGAGCTCGTACTATAGGCATACACACAATGCAAAAAACGGGGCAAGCTCAGCTGGCTTTGAAAAGAAGGAAAATCACAAGGGACGGGATCTTGTTCTTTTGGAACCACATAAAATATAATGAACACTGGAACAAATACAACTCTCTATTGAACTGTTACTTTCTATATATCTCATTTATCCATATTTTCATTAGGTTTATAATGGAAAGAGCCTATAAGAGTCCAGGTTTCGAAATGAATCACTACAAATGAATTCATGCCATTATAAATCCCGCTTTCACCAAGAATTCAATACCCGTGCATATTTGTCGCCTCTTGTACATGGACGGGAGGATGGAATCGCCACGGGTGCCTTCCTACTCGTTGTGGCCATAACTATAAAAAGTGAAATCACTCGAAATTCGAGCAGCACGACAGACTCCCATCACGAGTGGTTTTAATGTGGAGATATATGCTAGTCTTCACTATATGGCCATACAAAGTAGATCAATAGACCGCTTTTTGCGTCCAAACACTATTATAACTGGTTCCAAATGTAGCGTCCAATACGCGCACATGAGGATTCTTGGTGGCAGGACCACCCTTTTTAATATATATTCTTCACAAAAAAGCAATGCTTTCCACATAAACTACCCATATGAATGCGCATGTACGTGTGTTACACCAAGCGTTTCAGACGCTTCTGCAACGCTATTGAAGACTGATTTGAATGTTCCAGACATCCTGTTTTAAGCAATGAGTCATATCTCCAGGTGTGTCACTGTATAAGTGTGCCTGATATACAACACGAAAAGGCCTTTAAGAATGTTTAAATAGTTAACATATTCTCTGACAGCTACACAGTTTGTTCCACGTTTTATTTTACATGGTACCAGCCTTTTATTCTTTAATTTTAAATAATATTGGCTTTATAAAGAACAGGAAAGTTATTCTATTATAAAAGGGCTATAAATATGAGGACCACTAGGACATAAAGAATAGTTACGTGAAAATGAAAAATTCGCCATAAATTAAAAAATGTATTATTTACAACAAAAGTTAAGATAGGAAGGTGTCTTGCATGTTTTACCGACAAGTTGCCGTCAGAGTAGCATCAATGTTCAATAAGCATAAAATGTATAGGCGTATGGGGCCTACATATTACACCGCCATATACAATGTAGATAATGGCCCTCAATCATTACAATTCCCTTAGTAATGTATGGGGCTCCACTCGTTAAAATGCCCTACATAATGTATAGGGCCCCACTCAGTTACAACGTCCTATGTAATGTATAGGGCCCCACTCGTTACAATGCCCTATGTTATATATAGGGCCCTACTCGTTACGAATGCTAAGTGATATTAATGTATAGGGCCCCACTCGTTACAATGCACTGTGTAATTTATAGGGCCCCACTCGTTACAATGCCCTATATAATGTAAAGGGCCCTACTCATTTCACTGCCCTATGCCATATACCAATGGCTGTAGATACATACAGTACATCGTATACTTTCAAATGATTAATACGCACCTGTCTAGGGTTAATTCCTCCAGGAGACACAGATCGCAGGCGATGTATTCCAGGGAGGCGTCAGTCACTCGGGGACACCAGGACAGATCAAGCACGCGTAATTTCCGTAGGTTTTCTGCTATTATCTCGACCCCGTCATCTGTAATCTTGCTGCAGCCCTGGAGACTGAGCACTGTCAGGTTGGGAAGAGAGTGAACGACATTTACAATCCCATGGTTCGTTATCTCCCAACACGACTTGAGCTTCAGTGCAGTTAATGTGTTACTTTGTTTTGAACTGAAGAACGACAATGCCGCGTCCGTCACATGATAGGCTTGAAGATCAAGTTCATGCAAAGAAGGCAAAAGCTGAGAAATGGCACCTACGGTGTCATCGGCGACGTTTATACAGTCACTGACAGTCAGGGATACAATTTTGGGGTTCAAGCACGCCCAGAGACCTGCTTCAGTGATTTCGTTACAACCAGAAAGCTCCAGTTTGTAGATGCACTGCATGCGCTGGAACATCAGCTCCAGGCCAGAGTCTGTGACATTGGAATAGCGTAAACTGACCGAACGAATGTGTTTTCTGCATGCCGGGTAGTTGGCAAACATATCACTCAGGTCTTTATCGGCTGCCCCCTCCAGGCATAAAGAATCAAAGCCTCTTTTCTGGAGGCTGTGGTAGAATTTCTTCATCTTGTCTTCTTCCTTCCAGTCTCGACTTTTTACCACGGCTGTCACCCCTTGCCAAAACTGAGCTTGGTACAGAAGGTCTCGCCATTTTTTACATACCTGTGCTAACACAAGTCTCTCACTGGGTAAAAAATAGAAGAAGAATTGACTTAAAAATCGATCATCCAGCCATAAATCTTTCGCATGTTTCACAGCATGAATATTCCCATTTATGTGCAAAATCTTCAGTTTGGTCGCCTTTGGGAGACCCGGTGAATGGCCATTTGACGCAGAGGTCATTCTCTGTGGGAGAAGACCACCAACACTGCCGATTCCACTGCTACACCCTGGATTCCGGGTCGGGTGGAGGTTTTCCTGTCTTTTTGTAGTTGGCAACCTTAAACCTTTAATACTATTTGTCAGCTCCGCACACGCCTTACTAATGGCTGACATCGTGGAATGTTTTTTGAACTCTCTCAAGATTTTTAAGTAGTGTAGCTTACCTTGCGAGTCATCGCCAAAAAGAAACGATAGCTTAAATATAATGGGCCTAACAATCCCGTATGCAGAAACAAGCTGAAGATTGCCGTTCCAGGTGTCGAAAACACATTTATACCAATCAGACCAAAATATTAATTTGCAGTTTCAGTTCCAAATGGCCGTTTGCCTGGAATGAGGCCGATCTTCTACTCTGGTATTATCGCCTAACCCAAATCTGCTCCTTTTAATATGCTAATCACGACGATCATCGCTCTGCCAGCTGCGGATTCCTGACACTTTCCTGATTCCAAACGTGGATCCATCCATGTACTGCCTCTTCGGTTGCCAGGTTTCAAAAACCACTCCTTTTCTGTGCAGATCTTTCCAACACTAAACTGTCTGAACAAGCACAGCAGTTTATGCTGAAGTCACTGTCAATATTACAAGCGCAGCTACGTCACAATCGATAAACTATGTCCAACCTATCTTGAATAATCCACTGATGAGCCCCGGCATGAAACGGGAGGTTTTCCAAATGATTCCTGCAAGAATCGATCGGCCTGTATAGGTCTTAAAGAGGTTACGACATTAGGCAACATTACTCTTTGTCGTACTCAAAAGACATTACAAGCTAAGCAACCGCTCAAAACGCAATAGACAGCAAAACAAGACCGCTTTTAAAACAATTATATGTCCGTGATACAAGACCAAGCCTTAACTCTAAATTGCTTTCGATTTGTTGAGAAAGTGCCTCTTCGTATTATTGAATAGCTCGTCGCGCCCTACTTTGTGGCTTTCTGCGTCATATATTCTACATGAATCTAATAAGAGAAGTCCCGAGGGACACGGTGTATACTGCTGCCCTGTAGCTAAATATACTCTGAAGCAAATTATACATTCTATCGATAGTTAATGCTAAGGATATAAAATTAGCCACAGTAGGAGTTTATAAAATCAATGCCACGAATAAGAGGAAATTGTGTTCTCAAATAAGGTTAGATAAATGACATATGGCACACTTAACGGAAAGTGTTTTTAATCCATTTGTATTCCGTGAACATGCTCTGGGTTTTGAGGGTTTTGCAAGCCCTTCATGCAATGTTTAAGTTTTGTGTTCTTTGCTCAATGTGCCCAGTGCCCGGTTAAATACATAATGGTTTAATAACCTCTTGGGCGTTTGTTCGTAACCCAGTGACTGAGTAGATCACAAACGTGTTAATTTGTCATTGCTGTATTCAATGTGGACAATAGGGTGCGGAGATATGAACGCAAGGACGTGTTCTTGCACTCGGTGACTGCTGAGTCAATAGACAGTCATGATGACATGGTGCCTCCGGGGGTTTGATGACAATTTCGAATAGATCTGGTTGTTGGATGATGGTGCAACAGTCATACAGTCAAACAGCTGCAACTAGGCAACGTTTATTACTCTAGCTGCGTATGATGCGCAAAAAGATAATTGCTAAAAGCGAATGACGAATAGACCGAGCGATTTAATATAATGTATTGCAAGAAATGATAGCGGAAGGCAGGATCAACAGCGCCTGAAGTTGGCCCATTACTAGTTGTATTAGTTTTTGTGACTAACATCGTTGCCAGAAGTCAATAAGCATATTATGTGTATTCAGCATAGTGCACATACAGCACTGTTGATTAAGATAACTCGTTCTTTTTTTTTTCGCCTGTGATTTGCTTTCCGGTTAACTTTTTTCTTTGGACATTTTCATTAAGGAGAATAGGTTTCGTTTTCATAGGATACATCAGTTTTGGTAAAAATCTTAAAATTACAGCTACTGATAATAACATCATCGAGCACTAAAATGTTAAACAGATATATTATACAGGCTCTACATACAAATCCCATACGTATGTTCAAATTCATGTTACATGAATGTTTGTTTGCCACTTGAAAGTAGCGATATTTTCAAAATGTGGGACGTTCATAAGCCTATCTTTTATGTCGAGAATGTTCACAACGATTTCAAAATATCCTTAACTTATTTATCTTGGATTCTTCGGGGAACTTGGGAGATTGGATAACCAGTAGATGCTTCACAACATAGAGAACAAATGTTTTTTTATTGAATCGATATACATATATCGGTGTGTACATAAAGTCTTGGGCCGATTATATATGTATAATAGGTCTAATATATAGCATGAAAAGACAAACAAACAATTTATACATTGCAGAGAAGTGGGACAAAATTGTGATATTAAGCTAGATAAAACGTGAATATCAAATGTACTGAAATATGAAGTTTGGGCCTTTGTAGCGCTGTGTCTATCAATATCTAATAACCACGACGAATCAACCACTAATTTGCCTATGGAATGTTTTGAAACACCTGAGAATGTATTCAAACAAGTGCAGGTATTCAAATAAAGGGGCAGTTAAAAAATGAAATATTAAGCTAGGTGATGGGTAGTGCTGATTTATTACTTGCAGTTCAATAAATTACGCATGATTGCTTGTAAGTCTATAAGGATATTCGTGTAAATGTGCATACTACCGGTATATAATATAACGAGCGCACGCCAATTGCGAGTGTAATCTTAAGAATCTCATCTAAAAAGTTTATTTTTCATATATGAACAAGTAAAAATACACATACTGCAAGTGTTGTGTAGAAAATTTAAAAAATATTTTATACATTCGTACCAGTCTGAATCTTTAACCTGATCAAGCATCCAACATAGCGAAAGAATAGAGATGTTACAGGCTCTCTATATACTAATTTCTTATGTATGATCAAATCTACTTTATATATGTATGCCAAATGAAATTAGTGATATTTTCAAAATTTGTGACATTGACGAAAATGATCTTTAATATCGAAAATGTTCACAACAATTTCAAAATGTAATCAACTCCGTTATCTCGGCATTCTCAGGCTACAGGAAGTTGGATGATTGGATAACCAATTGATGCTTAACAAGATAGAGCACATGTGATCTCATTTTATATTGAATCGCTATATATTTATATATATATCGGTTTATATGAATAGCATGCAAAGACAAGAAAACAAATAATACATTTCAAAGAGAAATGGGACAATGTTCATATATTGAGCTTGGTTAAATGTGAAGATGACCCAAAATGCAACAAAGAACATGATGGAAAAAGCTATGCATTGTGCTAGATGAGAACGTGCCAGCTAAGCGGTCTGTGCCGCAAATAACTTACATCAGATTAGATACATCTAGGTTTAACGTTCGCAACAATTAATACATTAACAAGTAAAGCATGCTAAGCAGGCTAAAGTTCTGTGTAAACATGAAAGAAACAAAACTGATTATGCAGGAGGTACAACTTCGTGTTGACAAGAAATTTAGACTTGTCCTTTCCTATTTTTGGGAGGTCTAATAATTAAATTATCTGGTTTGGTGAGAAAGTAGAGCTATTTTCAGTGGGACTGTCACGAAGTTATTAAGTATGCCAAAAGTGAACACAACAAATTAAAAATATTATCAACTTCGTTATCTTGGATCCTTCCAGGCACTTGGGATATATGTTAGTCGGTAGATACTTAACACAATGAGCACAGGTGTTTTTTTTCTTGAATTGATACTTAAAATATAATTTTGGGTATTGAGCGTATGACAATGCACGCGTTTTTTATGCAGATAAAATAATATGTGGTTTCCTTTATCCAGATATTGGGAAAACGTGATAAGCTCGTCACAGCTTTTTTCTCGCACACCGATCTGCTTGTTTGATACATGTACGTACCAGCTCAGGTCTAGCAAAATCGATATTTCTACCTACGCTTCCTGTTATTTCAAAAATACGTTTGACTAATAAGACTGATTAACGATAAGTTTGCATGTCAAGAAAAAATAAGGCGAATAAAAGAAAAATACAATTAAGTATAGCAGGCCCATTGCTTCTACAATACATAACAAATTAAGATTGGTACGACTTTTCAAGAAAAGAGGTCGTGGAATTTTGGTGAGGAAATGAAATTTTCCAGGCGATATCGTACTTAATGTCCGCCATTCTATACACTGCCAAACTAAAATAAAATGCGTGATGAATGTCCACATTGCCCTAAACTGGGTAACGCACGTCAAGACAACTGTCACACCCATGTCAACAGTAAGTAATAGACCGCTGTGATATTCCTTCAGGACAAAAGAACAAATAATTATACGAACAAAAAAGGCTCACGCACGGCTTCAATGATGGCGTGACACGAGTGTTTGAGACAGAATTTGGAATTTTTCATTTCTCATTCTTTATACATGTCTCTTATTGCACATATCACAAATAACAAGGTGCCAGGTGTAAATAGTTCCATACGGTTAACCTGTACCAAGATGCCGGCATAGGGCGCCACATGTTTGTGCATCATGATGTCGTAATCCGTGGTGTGAACTGTACATTAATTTCTCACAATAAATCATTGACGTTCTCCGAGTGCGTTAATGAGCAAGGTGAGGAGAAAACACTACGGAAAAATATAGATTAGTCTGCCGTGGGAGGTTAAACCATGTGAAAACGTTAAAAAGAGTAATGGCATCGAAGTACAAAGTGTGGTTTGCGTGTGACATGCTGATAATGTATTCCATCTAAATAAAACAGCTTGAATCTAAAAACTGAAAACGGAACGACCATTAAGGCGTTCCAGTGACCTTGCGCTGACCGCGGGATCACCATGTTGACAATCAGCTAATTCATTATGTAAACCTACTTCATATAACTTAACAGCACGCTCTTATCATAACGGACGTAATGAATGCAGCATAATCAATTATCGTGGAATTAATTTATCCCGATAAGACAAGCAGGCCTCTCTTTATGCAGCCACGATTACAATTGCTCCGGCACATCGTCAATCCATTAAGATTTGATCCCAGATGCATCTCATTATCATATCATAATTTCCTGATGTTGCGGTTGTGGTCTGCCTAAAAAGAGAAGACTTGGGTGCATAAAATTTAATATTCATATACCGGTGTGGAGCTTTATCTGTTCTGCATAAGGTTTAATTATAAGCTTGGCTTTGATATTACGGCACTGTGACAGCTGCGGTTCTTTTGCTCACTAGACAACGACAGTTTACCTGAGTGAGACCGGCTTATGTACTCGACACCTGAGACACTCTAGCTGTGCTTGGTGTCATATATACCTGGAATATTCCGCCAAGTTGAACGCTGTGGACAGGATATATTGATATAAGGAACATTTTCATTAAGTGTGGATGCTCTGAACACAGGTAACAAGTCAGTGTTGACACGTTTAACGTAACTGATTGATCGTGACGTGTATCTCTTTATTAAGCGGTACCTTGTCGTCCATTACTTTATAGACATATGCACTAAAATGATCGTATTAATGTTATATAGCGCGGAAGAAAAGACGGAATAAGAAAATAAGAGGGTGCAGTTGTCGCATGTTATAGTCTGTATTTTCTCTTTCATTCTGATAAAATTTATCGTCTTCGTTAGTCGGAAGAAAAATGCTAGACTAGTTATCACAGTAATTGGTCATGAGAGGGCGTAAAGGCCACCCATGGACGAGACGGTATATAGATTATTACTTCGCAGGAAAACATTATTTCTGTCGGTCATGACTAACCTGGTGACATACTTGTATGACTGTGCAACAAGGAAGCCTTTCATGAATCTAATTTAAAAAAAAAGAAAGAAAGTAAGTCAAAATAGAATGTAGATCTACAGAGGTGCAGCTCATCGTTTCATGTATCATGACTGAACGAAAACAATGTAAATAGCGTCCTACACGGGAAACGATAAACAACAAAAAGAGACGTTGTTTTGAAAAGGTTATTTGTTTGAGGGTATCTTTTTCTGTTTCTAAATTGGTTTCAGCATGAGTCTGCGAATATCAAAATGATCTTGAACACGAGGGAAAACAGTTCTCAAATATTTGTAGCCTATATAAATTGACATTTATTTCTTTTCAAACGATGAAGTAGCTATGTTACACGACCAGATAAATGGCATATTAACGGGCCCATATTAACTATAAGGATGACGTAAATTCGTTCATTTACTCGTTTTGTATTTGCCAGTTTCACAGAGTAATGCGGCCTGATCAAGATAATGAGAAAACACGTAGTCGGTTACGACATTGGGGTACGTAGCCTAATATCGCATTACTGTATTAAGATAAGAGACGGGATTTAGCAAAGACAATGATCAGGCCTTCCCAACTACCAGACTCGGCACCTAAGGATCCTGAATTAACCGGTATATCGGACCACGCTACCCGTTTTCAAGGTGTGTGTCAGATCGCATTGCGGAGTATCATACCCCAGAGCAAATTTTGTAGCACGACTGCGGGCTCATCCACGCTCGGCTGAACAACCTTAAACTGTACTCTTACTTTAGAGTGCTCTATTTTATTGTCTGTATGGGGNTCAAGATAATGAGAAAACACGTAGTCGGTTTCGACATTGGGGTACGTAGCCTAATATCGCATTACTGTATTAAGATAAGAGACGGGATTTAGCAAAGACAATGATAAACAACCTGTTTGAATAAAGGAGCTCATTATTTCAAATTGTCAGGGAAATGCTATCTTACCTTTTTGGTCTACATAAAGATTTTATCATTGAAAACTATTATCGCCATCTTCCCTCTAAAGCCCAGTAACTGCAAGATAAACAGGGAGGGAGGGACAGACATATAGGCCAAGGCAGACTGATAAACTAAAATGTGAATTTTGTCATATCTTAAGTATACCTGAAACACAATGTTCTGATGCTTAGCAAGGAGGCACCGTTTTTTCTGTAGCACCATACAGGGATTTTGTTATAAATCTCTTTTTTTTTCCGGAAGAATTAGACAATAGAAAAAAAAGAAGCACAGCCACGGTTTCATTATCAAAATCCACTTTTCTCTAACTTTTAAATGCTCTTTTGATGCTAGAGTCTTAGTTTGATGTAAAGATCTATCTATTTGTCTATTTATTTATTTGTTTATCAGTTTATTTCTATTCATCCCAGTATATCTGGCAGCAGGCATCACCGACTATAGTTACAGTATGTTGGTGTGTTGTCTTAACAGGGTCCTTAATACACAAGCTGTCGTCACCCGACAAGTTCATCATGGTCCCACGGCATTTCTCAGGGGTGCAAGTATTACTCAATATTCAGAGATGTTAACTGTCAGGGGGTTGATAAGGGATCACATGATCATAGGTCTTCATGGTGGTTTGGCTCACCTCATGCACGGCTACGTGTATATGCAACAACCAAGCATAACTCATCGTGTAATAAGGTGATATTTCTCTTGCACAGACTGCCTGAAAAAACACTGAAGTTTGGTATTTACTACAGTAACTGGTGAATGTGGTAGTAACATATCTTTAAATGACAAAAATGCTGCATTCAGACAGAGGTTTTGTCTTGAACTAGTATAGATCCGACTTTAACATTTAACCCATGATTAGGCTGTCTCTGCCAAGGGTACATTGTTGTAGATCCTTTTTGGAATTAAATAGCTTATCATATAGATATCAAATTAGCCATATATAACAAGATAAGTTCAATCAATTGTTTGATTTAGCGTGAAAAGGGGATGCCGGCTTAAAGGTCAGAGGCGATTTTTTTACATCAAAATTAAACAATTTCTCTGACTTTTATGCTTGTGACATTTAAACTCCATTAGCTGAAGAAAAAAAAAAACATTGACATTCGAGATAACACCTGGCGATTCATAATGGCGAAAGATGATAATGAATTTTGTAAAAATTTAGAAAATGATCTGGAAACGCGTTTGGATGCAGTGTATGAAAAATTGAACAAGATTATTATGTTTACTAGGAGCAATAAGGGGAAAATATTACAGATGCTTCCAAAATCTGTTTCATGACGCATTTGACACCAGTGCTTTCTATTATATGAGTTAAAGAATCATCATACGCTGCTAGAAAAATAAGTAGCAGAACTTTGTCCTGCATAATTCTTCGTTTCTTGTTAATAATAATAACACAATAAAGGCAGACGCAATTAAAATGTTTAACACTCAACCAGTTATAAATTTCAGCAACTTGACTTTTTTTGTGAAAAAAAAATTTTTTAAGGTCCGAAAATTCCTTCCATGTTGCATCACATTTTCATGCAGCGGTTTACCGGTGTGCCAAATTCTGGCATAATATAATCACCATTTGAGCTACTTAACAATCAATTCCAAGAAATGTCTTTGTATAATTTTAGGTCAACTTCAACAAAGAAGTATAAAACATGGACTGGAACACAGCCTCAATATACGGGTTGTTACAGTTGCAGGGACTGGGCAACCAGTTCTCTCAGCAACGCCGCCAGAGACGCCAGCAAGACGAGAAGGCACAGTGGGGCTGCACACAGTGTATTCAAAACTCCACAAATTGTAATCCCATGTGCATGATAGCGGTAGGATTGTTCCACATCCTCACTGGAGCCCTGATAGTCGCGGTGCGGTTCTTGGTGCAGGAACTCCAGACTGTCACACCGTTGAGTGTAACGGTCTATATCCTGGGACTGATTTGCTTAGGACTAGGTTTGATTCTTTTCTTAGGGGGCGTGGGAATGTCCATCAAAACCCTCTGTAAACGTATGCGAACCCGCAGGGCAAGCAGACAGCAGGTGGTTGATCCCAACCAATTCCAGCTTGCCATACTGTCCGATCTTACCACGGCACATCTAACACATTTGTGCAACAGTTCCTTGGCCGAAGCTAGTCAACTGCCCGCTGTGATACAACACCACCAGAGCGTGGCTCCGGTTCTCACCAATCCACCGTCCTACGATGAAATAACTCGTGAGAGACAAACGCCAATGAGAGATGCCTCAGAACAACGTGGAACAGACAGTAACAGTGTTGAAAACGAGCCCCCGCCACCCAGCTATTTCCAAGCTGTTGATCTTGAAGACGAGAGCGGCGAGACGCAGGTCCCTCAGCTGCCGCCGCCATATGAAGTTCTTGTCGTAGACGAGTGCCACTGTTGACACATGCATATTATGATGTGCTTTGAGATATATATCAAACAAACGATCTTCGCTTTTTATGGCCATGTTAAAATCAAAATGCTATTGACATTACTGGGCATATTGAGCCGGGATGTGCAAAGAATAAATGATAGTATTTGAGTACGATATGAACCAAGGAATAGTTCCTGTATCAAAAACTGATCTCCACATATGATTCGAGAGGGGCCATTTTTTGTTATAAATGAACATATATTGAGTTTTAATTTATTATTTATTACTGAATCGATAAAATACAGATACAGAAAAGATATGAATCATTTTACTTCTTGCTTGAACAATACAAAATCAACACAATGGCATACAATGCGGGTTAAACCTTTATATATCAAAACATCAACTTTCCTGGAAATAGCAGCGATTCATCAAAATTACTATCTATAAACTTTTTCGAGTTTTAAATTCCAAATTTTACTTAGCGTTAAGACCAGTCTCCATTTCACAGTGACTAAAAATTAGAAATTTTATTTCGCTGGGATTCGGTTTTGTTCTTTTGTTATCAAATACTAATCACATTTATAATATTTTCATACCAAATGTGGCGTGACGCCATTGTGCTAACCAGAGCAGTTATTATGATAACTGTTGCAACTTATACATCGGCATGAGCTGGAAAATATATACAGTTTGCTAGGTATATACATAATTAGCTAATGATTATTCCTACTGTTCATGATAGAGTAGTGTCTTATTATGTATATAAGAAGACATAATAAGACACTACATTACACTATAATAAAATGTCATTATACAGGAGGAATAATCATTAGCTATTATCTGTTCAAGATCATTAGACCATGGTCTAACATTCTGTTCTCTGTCTCACAGAGGTTTTTGGTCCAAAAATCTCATTCTAACCTTTTACTTAAACATTCACTGCGGGAAATGACCAAATGTTTGCTTAAATTTGGATTTGTCTACTTACTTAAAGGAATCCTTTGCCATCTTAAAAAAGAATATTGCAACATGAATTATTATTTTTATCGCTTAGACATTTTTTTAAAATGAAGATGTCATATTAAAGGGAGATAAATATATTTATTTCGACAATTTAATAATTTCAGAGTGTTTATATTATCCGGTTTATTTTGAAGATATCACGTCCTGCTCTATCGGTATCCAGTCATTTAAAAATAAAAGTAAATTAAATAGAAACAAAAGAAAATAAAATTAGTATAAATGAATTAATATTATGTCTTCAAGCCCTTTAATTTCTTCTTGGGTAATTGAACGAATTTTTCTTGGGCGGGGGTCAACCTGCTCCATTGCTGCACAGACAAGCGCTGGGGAATTCAAGAGGTTTAAACTGCAGCGGCTGACAAGGGCAGTTCGTCCCGAAGCATTCCATTAATACGTTGTATGTCCGAAATTCTTGAATACATATGTAAGCTCCACACGCCGTCGCAGAGCTAAAATATAGGTAGAAAGGAATGCTGATATCTTTTTTCGGTGATTGATTCCAAAAGTCAAAAGATGCTGTTTGATAACTGATATCAATTAGAAATGTAAAGAATAACAAGAATTCAATCCCTTTTTTAGTTTCAAAATGATCAATAATTTACAGCAGTAAATTTAGAATGAATGAAATGTGTTGAACGACTTTCAAAAAAAGAAAGCTGACGTACGTGCACATTTTAATTGGGAATACTTGGAAAAGACCGTCTGGATGTAAGCTGTTGCAATCACCGTCTTGCACAGGTTTCCAGGTCAGTATTTCTCCTGATACCATCTCCGTGAAGAAGTTCCCTGGTTCGTCGGCGCTCGGACAGAAATTCACTGAAAGGCTACCAGTATAGGTTTAAGTCCAGCAGATTTCTTGAAATTTGATGGACCTTGGTAGAATTTAATAAGATTTTTATGAATTCTTTTTTCATTCTTTATTTGGGGGGTGGGTGGGATGGGGGGTGTTACCCTGTATATCCGCGTACCGTCATAGTATAACGACCATACATGTAAGAGGTCATGATTTTCCAGGAACACGTGTTCACTTTATCATTATAAGCACGTCAAAGACGAACACATTTTGTTTTACATTTGCATAACTGTTTCATATCACTTTAAAATAACTGTTGATTTCTTTCCACATTGGAGGGCACCATAGTGGATGAAATAAGTTTGAATTATACAAGTATCACACAAAATCTTTATAATGATATTTATAAACATTTAAAAATGAAATACGTACCCTTCGCAGCATTTATTGTTATCAGACTGCCTACTGGTCAACTGGCGTGACATCAGATATGGTTGTGTGGGGTCGTAGCTTGAAAACAGATTCCCATACGTCCCCGCCAACGACCCTTTGTTCCCTTTTGAACTGGATAAGGGTCCCTGTGGTCCCCTAGGTTGCAGGGCCCAAGGGGGTCTCGCGAATCTCGAGATGTCTCTCACATCACCACTTACTACTTTGCCACTTATGTCTGCAAGTGATCTCAAAATTCCCGGGAAAATCTTAGCTGCGTCTGCTTTCGTCGGCTGCCTACACACCTTGTCAAAACAGATTTGGAAAAGTGGACACTTCTTTTTACTTCTACATGAAATCATTCGCGCTGCTAATAGAAGAGATACCAACATGAAAAGATAACTCAGGCCCGTTGTGCTCTGTCTGAACAGCATCCTGATATCTTCAAAGTCAAAACTTTAACATCAAAACCGGCTTCTGTGCTCGTATATAATACACCAACGTACAGATCTAGGATCTCACTGGTGCATTAATTTTTTTCGCTCCCTCAATAGGAACGTTCTGTTTACATCAAGCAGACGCAAATGGGATTTTTAATCAAGGTCTTTCGAGAGAGAGGTTAATTTAAACAAATTAAACCCAATAAAAGCCTTTTTAATGTTCGACATGCTCTAATTTCTTCAAGGTGCTAAGTAAGAAACGTCACAACATAAAGCTTATCTTTTTATCAACTTTGTCACACTTAATGCAAGACCTAAAAATGTATTGTTTTTACCGTCAGAAAAGTTTTTGAAAGTGATGCGGCAGTGTGTTCTTTTTCCTTTTTTTTTCTAATACACATTCAGACTTGATCCCCACATTTCAGGTTACAAGCCTGGATGTTATGCAAAATGGTTACTAAATAAAGTTTTTTCTCAGAAAAAAAAAACGCTTATAATAAGATTAGCAAAATAAAATAAGGATAAATATGTAAACGTATGAGCATTAAAAAAACAAGGCAGCAAAGCTGTCAAATGTACAGACAAAAAGCAGGAAATAACAAAATAGGCTACTGTCAATTCTGATGCAAAAGTACATTATGTTAAACTGCAAATTCAACATCAAGTTCTAATTATGCTCAACAGGTAATACCAATGTAAGTAAAATGTGTAACAAACATAAGGCTTCAGGCCCATGGGAGTTCAANCGCCGTTGAGTGTAACGGTCTATATTCTGGGGCTAATTTGCTTAGGACTAGGTTTGATTCTATTCTTAGGGGGCGTGGGAATGTCCATCAAAACCCTCTGTAAACGTGTGCGAACCCGCAGGGCAAGCAGACAGCAGGTGGTTGATCCCAACCAATTTCAGCTTGCCATACTGTCCGATCTTACCACGGCACATCTAACACATTTGTGCAACAGTTCCTTGGCCGAAGCTAGTCAACTGCCCGCTGTGATACAACACCATCAGAGCGTGGCTCCGGTTCTCACCAATCCACCGTCCTACGATGAAATCACTCGTGAGAGACAAACACCAATGAGAGATGGCTCAGAACAACGTGGAACAGACAGTAACAGTGTTGAAAACGAGCCCCCGCCACCCAGCTATTTCCAAGCTGTTGATCTTGAAGACGAGAACGGCGGGACGCAGGTCCCTGAGCTGCCGCCGCCATATGAAGTTCTTGTCGTAGACGAGTGCCACTGTTGACACATGCGTATTATGATGTGCTTTGAGATATATATCAAACAAACGATCTTCGCTTTTTATGGCCATGTTAAAATCAAAATGCTGTTGACATTACTGGGCATATTGAGCCGGGATGTGCAAAGAATAAATGATAGTATTTGAGTACGATATGAACCAAGGAATAGTTCCTGTATCAAAAACTGATCTCCACATATGATTTGAGAGGGGCCATTTTTTATCATAAATGAACATATATTGAGTTTTATTTTATTATTTATTACTGAATCGATAAAATACAGATACAGAAAAGATATGAATCATTTTACTTCTTGCTTGAACAATACAAAATCAACACAATGGCATACAATGCGGGTTAGACCTTTATATAGCAAAACATCAGCTTTCCTGGAAATAGCAGCGATTCATCAAAATTACTATCTATAAACGTTTTCGAGTTTTAAATTCCAAATTTTACTTATTAGCGTTAAGACCAGTCTCCATTTCACAGTGACTAAAAATTAGAAATTTTATTTCGCTGGGATTCGGTTTTGTTCTTTTGTTATCAAATACTAATCACATTTACAATATTTTCATACCAAATGTGGCGTGACACCATTGTGCTAACCAGAGCAGTTATTATGATAACTGTTGCAACTTATACACCGGCATGCGCTGGAGAATATATACAGTTTGCCAGGTATATACATAATTAGCTAATGATAATTCCTACTGTATAATGACCTTTCATGATAGAGTAGTGTCTTATTATGTATATAAGAAGACATAATAAGACACTACATTACACTATAATAAAATGTCATTATACAGGAGGAATAATCATTAGCTATTATCTGTTCAAGATCATTAGACCATGGTCTAACATTCTGTTCTCTGTCTCACAGAGGTTTTTGGTCCAAAAATCTCATTCTAACCTTTTGCTTAAACATTCACTGCGGGAAATAACCAAATGTTTGCTAAAATTTGGATTTGTCTACTTACTTAAAGGAATTCTTTGCCATCTTAAAAAAAGAATATTGCAACATGAATTATTATTTTTATCGCTTAGACACTTTTTTAAAATGAAGATATCATATCAAAGGGAGATAAATATATTTATTTCGACAATTTAATAATTTCAGAGTGTTTATATTATCCGGTTTATTTTGAAGACATCACGTCCCGCTCTATCGGTATCCAGTCATTTGAAAATAAAAGTAAATTAAATAGAAACAAAATAAAATAAAATTAGTATAAATGAATTAATATTATGTCTTCAAGCCCTTTAAATTAAAGTTTAATTTCTTCTTGGGTAATTGAACGAATTTTTCTTGGGGAGGGGTCAACCTGCTCCATTGCTGCACAGACAAGCGCTGGGGAATTCAAGAGGTTTAAACTGCAGCGGCTGACAAGGGCAGTTCGTCCCGAAGCATTCCATTAATACGTTGTATGTCCGAAATTCTTGAATACATATGTAAGCTCCACACGCCGTCGCAGATCTAAAATATAGGTAGAAAGGAATGCTGATATCTTTTTTCGGTGATTGATTCCAAACGTCAAGATATGCTGTTTGATAACTGATATCGATTAAAAATGTAAAGAATTACAAGAATTCAATCCCTTTTTTAGTGTCAATATAATCAATAATTAACAGCGGTAAATTTAGAATACTTTGTTGAACGACTTTCAAAAAAGAAAGCTGACGTACGTGCACATTTTAATTGGGAATACTTGGAAAAGACCGTCTGGATGTAAGCTGTTGCAATCACCGTCTTGCACAGGTTTCCAGGTCAGTATTTCTCCTGATACCATCTCCGTGAAGAAGTTCCCTGATTCGTCGGCGCTTGGACAGAAATTCACTGAAATGCTACCAATACAGTTTTTCATTATACAGGGTGACCCTCCCCCCCTTAAAAATAAAACAATAAAAATTTTATTTAATCTACGAAAGGTCCATCAAACTTCCTGCTGATCAGGCTCTCAGGTAAATCCCGAAGGAGTGTTTGAGAAATTGACAATTTTTTCGCGACGTATGCAAGTGTGCCTCCAATGCCGTGGAGGCCATTTGGAGCATATTTAAAAAAAAAACTTTATGAAAACCGACCAAGATAACTGACACTTTGGGGAATGATCATGCACATATTGAAGTTTAAGTCCCGCATATTTCTTGAAATTTTATGGACCTTGGTAGAATTTAATAAGATTTTTATGATTTTTTTTTTGGGGGGGGGGGGGCTTACCCTGTATATTCGCGTATCGTCATAGTTTAACAACCATACATGCAAGAGGTCATATAATTTGCCAGGAACACGTGTTCACTTTATCATTATAAGCACTTTAACAATCTAAAGGTCACCCCCCCCCCCAAAAAAAAAAAAAAAAATTATAGATGAAAATAATAAAAAAATAATTAAGAAATAAGAAATAAAAATTAATTAAATGAATAAATAAATACAACGAAATGACTAACGTCACGTCAGAGACGAACAGATTTTGTTTTACAGTTGCACAACTGTTTTATATCACTTTAAAATTACTGTTGATTTCTTTCCACATCGGAGGGCACCATAGTACATGAAATAAGTTTGAATTATACAAGTATCACACAAAATGTTTATAATAATATTTATTAACATTCAAAAATGAAATACGAACCCTTCGCAGCATTTATTGTTATCAGACTGCCTTTTGGTCAATTGGCGTGACATCAGATATGGTTGTGTGGGGTCGTAGCTTGAAAACAGATTCCCATACGTCCCCGCCAACGGCCTTTTATATCCTTTTGAACTGGATGAGGGTCCCTGTGGTCCCCTAGGTTGCAGGACCCAAGAGGGTCTCACGATTCTAGAGATGTCTCTCACATCACCACTTACTACTTTGCCACTTATGTCTGCAGGTGATCTCAAAATTCCCGGGAAAATCTTAGCTGCGTCTGCTTTCGTCGGCTGCCTACACACCTTGTCAAAACAGATTTGAAAAAGTGGACACTTCTTTTGACTTCTACACGGAATCATTCGTGCTGCTAATAGAACTACCAACATGAACACATAACTCAGGCCCGTTGTGCTTTGTCTGAACAGCATCCTGATATCTGCAAAGTCAAAAACTTGGACATCAGAAACCGGCTACTATCCTCGTATATAATACACCAACGTACAGATCTAGGATCTCACTGTTGCATTAATTTTTTGCGCTCCCTCAATAAAAACGTTCTGTTTACATCAAGCAGACGCAAATAGGATTTTAAATCAAGGTCTTTCGAGAGAGAAGTTAATTTAAACAAATTAAACCCAATAAATGCTTTTTTAATGTTCGACATGCTCCAATTTCTTCAAGGTGCCGAGTAAGAAAAGTCACAACATAGAACTAATCTTTCTCTCAACTTTGTCACATTTAATGCAAGACTTAAATATGTGTTGTGCTTCTCGTCAGAATAGATTTTGAAAGTGTTGCGGCGGGGTGTTCATTTTCCTTTTTTTCTAATACACATTCAGACCAGATTATAGGCGGCTACCTTTAATGATAGGTTGCCCATATTAAGTTCGTGGATCAGAAAATCCGAGGATCATCCGTTCCGAATGGACTCATGGTCTAATATGCTAAAGGTGAGAGAGTGAGCCGACTTCACCTTACATGATAAAGGGGAGGGGGAGTGAACAGGCTTCATGGCCCGTAATGATTATGGTTATATAGGGACGGGGTGAGCAGACTTCCATGTTCTAATGTGATAAAAGGGGAGTGAGTGAGCGGATTTCATGGTCTCACATAATAAAGATGAGGGGGTCTGAAATGACTTTATTGTCTAATATGATAAAAGGCAAGTGGGGGGGGGGGGATAGTTTTTTTTTGGTCCATATGGTAAAGATCTGGTGTTGTGACCAAACATGGTGATAATATGATGAATATTCTGCATTCTGTAGTCATTAGAAAAATATTTATTTGGTCGACATGGCAGTTTAAAAATTCAATCAACTTGATCACAAAGTCCTTGTGTTTACTGCAATTACTTGAATTGTAAATAAATAAAAACATTCTTAGCTATCAATTACTTTCACAATTAAGCTTGAAAAAAAAGGAATTTTAACAAATGCCTTACGATTTTCTTAAATCTGAAATGCAACCTTGCATTAATCCAACTACATAAATCACAGAATATTATAAAATAAAACTTTGTTTAAGGAAAAAAAGGACACTTCCTCATTTCCCAAGGGCCCCATAAAGACTTGGGGAAAGTTATCTACTAGCAAATGCCAACACATTTCTATTATCGTCATTATAGCCTCTAGCATTAAGATGAACAGGTGTCATATTGCATTACTGACACAAAATACTACTGACACAGAAAATATATCTATACATGTATCTAAATAACTGAAAATACAGCTGCCAAAATAAGCCATCAGCAGCAGACACAAAAACAAAATAACAATCTTTACACAAGCAGATTTAAGATGACATGACAAAATACAAAATGCCTACCAAATAACTCTTGAGCAATAATCTAAACTGAGACAAGATGCTTACAAATGGACATTTTGGTCTAGATTTAAAAAAGTACACATACAAACGGTCAACAAATAGAAAACATATTTTAACACCTCCAATCTTTAATATCCTTGAATCAGCACATGGGTTTAATCACTAAACTTCATTTCCATGACAATGGAAATTTTAAATACTCTGACACACATAATCCTCTTAACATGAAAATGATATCCAAATGTCAATTACAAACATCAGGTATCATAAGCACCAAAGCATACAATTGCTATGTAGTCCTTAATTACGCACCATGAGCAACACACACAGCATCATTTACTTTGTATGAGGAGGTAAGAAAAACACCTACTTCATCGTATGAATCTCTGCAGATCTACACGTTTACCAAATTTTACTCTTCTAGATATGCCGAATGCTCATAAGTAAATCTTTTCTTGGTCTTTTACAAAATCAGATCTAATTCAAACCCCTCCTGTTCACAGATCCAGATGTCCCTTAAAATGTTCATATGCCTTCTGAAAAAACAATTGTAGGCTAAATATTACTTCAAATTTGTGATAACACACAATATAATGTAATGAACAGTGCTCTGTAATCAATAAAATTTGTATTCAGAGCATCATAGTTGAACTATGAAAAAAGTTTGAGATAGGATAGCATTGCAGAATACATTTGTCACTTTCAGCTGGCCATAACATTTGACTATTGACATAACAGTGACTATTCATAGCATACATATATAAAATCTTGAATTATTACCTCTGTTCCATTTCTGACTGATATCCACTCAGTGCAGCCCTCCCATTGACAGCATACTATGGGCCGGTTGGGATATAAATGATCTGTCATCAGGTGATGTAATACATGCTTCTGGCAGCCAAAACGATACTCGCAACTAGAAAACTGGACAGAAATATTACATCATTAAGCACATTTGTAGATATTCTGCAAAAGTTTTTAAAATTGTTGAATTCCATCACTGGAATTTCACTTCATAAATAGATCATATCTAATCAATATAAGTGTTTTTAATGGCAAATCTATATATTCTCAAGATTAAAAAAAGTTTTCAAACCAATATTAATGATGGATCATGAATTGTGCATCTTTTACTTTGCACATATAATTAGGAAAAGTATTGCTCTGATCATGGAGTGTATTTCTAGACTGCACATTTAAACTAATTGGTGATTTAAAGATTGTACCTTGCACTTGTGTGTAGTATAAGGATCAACTTTGACACCTTCAACTATTCCCTCTCTAGTCCCTGTGTACAGCTGTAATCATAACACAAAACAAATGTAAATAGCTCAACGTGATGAACAAAAAACAATGTTACTAGTCTACTTTTATTAATTTTTTTATCAAAATTTTAAAGACTTATAGAAATTTGAACCAGATTACAGAGAATGGGCCGAAGACTACATACATAATGAAGATTGCCTTGTGGGCAAAATAATAAGTATCTGCGCAACAGTTCATCAAAAATGACTACATTCAACCTACCATGTCATCAGTCACAGCCAAGGAAATGACCACACCATTGCCAGCACCATAATACAGGTGGAGAAACTTACGAGTCTAAAATTGTAAGAATGAATATAAAATAAATGAAAATAAAAAAAGATCTTCTCCACTCACGTTTTATAATCAGACTGCATATTTATTTCTAGAGCAGGTTTTGCATTATTTATGTAAGTTAAATGTATCTCATGCACCATTCATACCTGCCACACAGAACATATTTGAAATTTTATGAATATAAACAGTTATTGTCTTACCTTGATATCAAAAACTCTGAGAAGATGTTCATACCCCCCTATGTATATCAAGCCATTGTTGATGAGCAGGTGATACACAGCTCCTACCTGATCTGGGAACCTATGTAATTCCTCTCCATTCTATAAGTGAGAAAAAAAAACATTTTACATATCATTGACACATCTTCATCAACAGAAATGCAAACATCAGATTCTTATATTCGACAACGTCAGTGGCATAACCTCAATGGCTTACTGGCATAAAGTAAATGATGCCATCCTTACCTGGACATCAAACACAATCACAGATCCCTTTGACGTGCCACAATAAAGGTAATTGTTGTGTTCCTGAAAAAGAGAAATACTGAAGTTTAATCACTGATCTCTGCACCAGACAGTAATTACATCATTAAAATTAGTTTCCACCACGAACTACATCATCAAAAGAAAGGAAATTTTTGTGACATTTCACAATGACAGCATGCCATGACTGGTGTACTACCCTATGGTGGGACAGGTATCCAGATTTACCTGCAGTGAGACAGATATCCAGACTTACCTGCAGTGAGACAGGTAACCCTGTGGTCACTCTGAGTGTCCTCAGCAGTAGTCCAGTCCTGGCATCTCTCACTGTGACCAGAGCATCGCTGGAGGCCACACACAGCAGCTGACGGGAGCCCTCCCTGGCGCCACACAGGCTGTTCACTGCCTTGTCCACCAACTCAAAGGAATCTGACAGTCTCTGAGTCTAAAGAGATATATATAAATAAATCTTAATAACTTGCATGTACATGTATCATCAGGTTAAACCAAGAGAAGCTGAAATCACCAAGTCCAGTGCAAAGTACTTGCGTGAAAAAAACATCTACAAAATTGGAGAAGGGATGAGAAAGGGATGAAAAACATAAAACAATTAAAATCCAGGACAAGGTACATCCTTTTGAAGGTCATTGTGATCATTTGACCTTGTATGGTTGTTGGCACTAAGCATTCTCACCTTTAAGTCGATGGTCTTGACTTCTCCAGTGTCCAAGCCAATGTATAAGAAGTTCCAAGCTTCACAAAAACATGTGATTTTCCCATCAAAGGAAACCTCTCTTTTCTTCCCAGACTGAAATTGTTGCAAAAAAAAAAGGTAGATGAAATCTTACTTTTAAATAAAAAGCAATTTGAAATATGCTCATTGTAACATTAACAACAGGGCAAGATTTAATTTTTATTTCAAACACTATTGTTTCGATTTATAGAACATGCCTTTCACATTACTGCTTGTGTTTTCTTTCAGAGCTCACAATATCAACATCTGTGTTCTAAGTATTGGTACATTCAACTTCTCTGTATTATCAATATTATTCTATTTTAGTTTACTGAGCAATATGAGCACGTCCAATTAAAATTACAGGCTACACATTCTAAAAACTTCAAATATTTACTCCATATATCTGATATACATCATATATCTTCTGTCAGCCTCTTACCTGGGTATTAAACACAGTCAGCACCTCACTTTGAGCTACATAAAGGAAAGGGACCTTGGTTCTAGAGTCTGTCACATGGAGAGAGGTGAGAACTTTGGAAGAATTGGTCTTGTAAAACTGAAACTCCTCACCACTCTGGAACAGAAACATTGCAAAGGAAAAAGTCAAGGCAACAAAATTTAATTTCACTCACAAAAAATAATAAAACATGAAAATAAATGCATAAATGGATATATAAAGCAAACAAAACCTTTGCCATATACTGAGTGTTCTTTTGTTCAAATTATTTCAAGGCAATGATGAGCAATCTGAATACGTTGCCTTTCCATAATGCAGACAAACATTGCCATTACACAGGACAATAATGAAATGAAATAATCACACCTATTTACCTGTAGATCAAAAGTTTTCACACCATCCTGACATCCGGCATACAGTTTTCCTGCAAAGATCTGCATGGCTGAGATAGCACTGTGGACCACAAACTGGTGGCAAGTGTCCTCTATTACTCCACTGGTATCTGGACTGGTCACTTTCTCAGTTTTGTCCATAGTTTGTGCCCTAATATTTCTTTCCATGGCATTCTTTACTAGCTGTGCTTTCTTTGGACAAATATGCATCCTGCAAGTTACCAAAATGTGGAGAAATCAAGTAACTGCACTATAGTGTAGTAATAATTTTGCCATTACTGCAACTACTGCAGGCTTTAATAATTTAATATTTAATAATTTAGTATTATTTATTAAGTGTAACATAATTAAATACCATAAAATTCATACTCACAATATTGATGAATATAGAATAAGAAAAAAAAAAAAATAGTGCCCAATATTAATAATCCTGCTCACCTTTTTTTGATATTTTTCTTTTCTTGGCTGCTAGGATTAGTTCCTGCTCTATTTGTCTCAGAGGACTGGTCTGACTCCGAGTCCACATATATAGGATCATTGCCAGTTTCTTCTCTTTTTTTCTTTTTATCCATTCCCTTTCTCACTTTTCTATAAGAGTTGGATGAAACATTATCCATTTCTTGATCTGTGTCTTCTAGTGCACTCTCTGAACTGATGTCATATACATCTGGTTTTGATAAAGTTCTATTTCTCTGACGTTTTGTTTTTAGTTTCTTCTTAACAGGAGATGCAGGATCAGGGTAAATTTCTGATACTTTCTTTTTACACTTCCTCTTACTTTTTGAGTTTACCGCATTTTCCTCTGATGAAACCTCTGTGATTCTATCCAGATTATTTGAACTTTCAGTGGTTTTACTTCGGGTCTTGGGAGAGCGTGACGGGCTAATCTGACAGGTTTTATTTTTGCCTTGTGGGGTGGTCACAACTGTCTCCTGTTGCCCTTTTTTAGGTAATTTAGGAGAGAATTTAGGAGATGGTGGTTTCTTGAAAACTTCACTTCCAGATAACAGCCCTGAGCTACTGGACAAAGTTCCATAATTAGAGTCCTGTACATTATCTTGGAAAGAATCATTGGTATTCCAAGAAGACACCATTGGATTGTTCACTAATCTCTCTGCTGTGTGGAGAACTTCACTGTCTGACAAGGAGCAATTTGTCTGCTTTTCAAAATCAGACTCTTCCAGAAATAAATATGATGCATGTTGTTGCTCAGCAAAATTGACAGCCATTTCTTCTAAGGACAACTCCTCGTTCTCTTCTAGAATTCCCATGTACTGCATAGTGTACGGCAGGTTGGAGTGTTCTGTTGCTTCAGTAGAAGCTGCCATGTTGCCCTCACCCACTTTTCCAATTCCACTATACTGTTTCATTTTCTTCTCTTGCTTTTTGGTCCTCTTTTTTGATAGTTCTGAATTTCCCCCCTTGCTTGTGTCACTCTTGGTCCCACTCAAGTCAAGGCTATCCTTGCAGCTCTCACCTGTGATCTGCTTATTTTTCACAATTTCCGACAGTGGTAATGTGGTTGATGAGGTGACAACTTCTTCTGAATGATCATTCTTCAACTTCTGATCTTTGTCACTTTCCATCTTTTTCCTCCTTAAATTTTTACTCCAATCCCTGTCAGCAGGTGGCTGAGTTCCTGAGAGCTGTGACACTGACAGGACAGAGCTGGTTCGGTCCACATGATCACCAAGGCCAACAGAACTGTCAGCAGCAGAAACATTCCACCCTAGCTCCATACTGGTGTCTGGTTCACAGTGGCTATCATCTGGAGGCTCACATTTGATCACACTCACGTCTATTTCTATGGTACTGGAGCAAGGACCAGACAGGGGGGCTTCTGATTGCTCCAGGACGCTGGGAGTAACACTTGTGAGGGAAAAACTGGACTCCGATGTTCCTTTGCTACTGTTCTGTACTGCCCCATGCAAAATATGCATCCTACAGTTTCTGAGTTCTTCTTCTTCTTTAAGAAGCTGAAAAATATATCGACAAAAGATAATTAAAAGAAGCTCTTTAAAAGATAAAAAAATATATTGATCAACAAAATATATCTTTTCAAACCTACGGAAGGCCATCACTTTCATGACAGAATTATCATAGTCAAGAATCACAATCAAATATGTTACATCCATGCAGGGTTTTATAAGAGAGATCTTTAATAGTGATAATCTATAATGCATCACAAAACTGTTTACATGCTTTTACCTCAGCTTTTTTCTGCTTGAGGACATCCATCTTAATCCTGGTTTTCTCTAAGATGACAGCACACTTCTCAATATGTTTATCTACATCTTGCATTTGTTTTCTCAGTTCCTCCTCCTTTAATGAGATCTCAAGTACCTTGAAATAAAATTAACTGACATGTAAATATAGAAAACAAATCTCTGGGAAAGATTGATAAGTCCATTTCAGCACTGAGCCAAGGTTGAATAGAAACTGAGAAGGGGCATTTCCAGTCAAACTGTATCATGTTAGCATACCTAATGATTCTTACTGCTTCATATAAAAAGCCTCTCTAATCACTCTTTATCTCAGACACTATCTCTGTAGTGGAGGTAGAGTGCTCTAGACTGGAATCCTTTGATCAAATATTGCAGTTGAAATTGTCCTCTAAATATGATCGTCTATTTTCCCCAGTCTGTTGAGTGTGTTCTTAAGTTTTGAACTAAAACAGATTGCCTAGAATGCACCCTTAACTCTTCTTCAAAATCTTACATTTATCTCATTGAGAACCCAATTCATACCCCAAAATTGCCTTGCTTTTTTCTATAATGGAAATGCTCCAATGCATGAATAAACCAATGCTGTGCAATTTATATGAACTTAGGTCATATTTTGTAGGATCAATATACATAGTTTTAATTAAGAGATTTCAGTGTTTGATATTCTTGTGCTTCCCACTGGGCACACAGATACTGGCGCTAGTAGGCAGATCTTGTAAATAATGCCTAAAATTGAAATCTTCATATATTACTGTATAACTTTTCTGGCCAGTGAGATCCAGATTTCAACGTCCCAGCTGTATTATCTCAGACCTGGGGCCAGTGGTGATTTCAGTAGTTCAATACTATTTTCTACACCACAATCACAATTCTGTGGTTTAATTACCTTTCCCATACAGTGGTATTCCTGTGCAGAGGCTGCACCTGGCTGTGGGGTCAATTGGTTTGGTTCAGACTCTGTTCCTGAGAGAGAAGTGAAAGACCTCACAGGGACCTGGCCTGATGGAATGTCAATACTTCCTTGGGTCTGATTTATTGGCTGAGTAATAGCATCTGTCATGGAATGTTCATCAGGAACTGGCTCTTTTTTCAGATTCTTCAATACTTCAGCTTCCAGCTGTGAGCTAGGAAGAGCCATCTCTGGCCTGGGTCCCACACTGACATGTTCAGTTTGGCAGACTGGCTGCAGGCATGAAGGACTGACACTGACAGTAGTACAGGGAGAAGAACTGGATATTTTGAAGCGTTTTGGATCCATTTTTTCTGTTGTGATTTCTGAGTGAGTCTCCTCTGGCTGAAAAACAAAATTATTAGTGAAATTACATTCCAAATGGTTCATTGTGAAAAATGCCACCTGCTCAGGATGAAAACTTTTTTGATGTTATGTAAACAGTGGCTTTCTATTGCGTCCCACAGCACATGTTATTGATATTTTTGGCTGGCAAAATGAGAGGAAAAACTGTTCAATATATTCAATAGATTCTGAACCTGACAGTTGGAGAGTGGGAAGGAGGTCTGTACCCTAACCTCATCAATAAACTATTCNGTGCACTGGCGCCGGCGCCGGCATCGGCATCGGCGACGACAGACGCAGGTGATGGCAATATGTACAGACACATCTGTGTCTGTACATAAAAACTGCAAGTACAGCTGCATGTAGTTGAATGTAGGCCAGTTATGTGCTCATGCAACAAAAAGTTTGCGTTTGCGCTTCAGCATACTTGGTCTGGATGCTGGGTGTCTGATCTTTTCCAACATCGAAATTTCACCTTAAATTAAAAATCAAACACTACCCAAATGCAGTTTCGTTGTATCAAGGGGATTCTCACAAGACCAAACTGTTAAAGAACTTTTGATTCCGACGCCACAGACTGATAACAGCATTTGCCTCACTTATCGAGTCTAAATTGAAACACAAAAGCCCAAAGAATGCCATTAAGTACATGTAGCACGTGTCTAAAATAAAAAAAGCTGGCATTCGTGGGCTAAAACACGTGCGTAGTCATCAATATTTTTAATCCTTGCAAATAATGAATAGAATACGGATAAAGAGACAAATGAATGAGTGTTGGGTATACAAGGAGTTTAATGATTTCTCCCGCTTTAACTTCACCGGCGAGGGTAATAGCTTTGAAAATCAATCAGTGGTGTGGCGACCAGACATGGTGTAAAATCATAAATATTCTGCACTTTGTAGTCATTAGAAAAATATTTATTTGGTCAACATGGCAGTTTAGAAATTCAATCAACATGATGACAAAGTCCTTGTGTTTACTGCATTTACATGAATTGTAAATAAATAAAAACATTATTTGCTATCAATTTCTTTCACACTTCAGCTTAAAAAAAAAGGAATTTTAACAAATGCCTTACTATTTTCTTAAATCCGAAATGCAACCTTGCATTAATCCAACTACATAAATCACAGAATATTACAAAATAAAACTTTGTTTAAGAAAAAAGGACACTTCCTCATTTCCCAAGGGCCCCATAAAGACTTGGGGAAAGTTATCTACTAGCAAATGCCAACACATTTCTATTATCGTCATTATAGCATCTAGCATTAAGATGAAGAGCTGTCATATTGCATTACTGACACAGAAAATGCTACTGACACAGAAAACATATCTATACATGTACCTAAATAACTGAAAATACAACTACCAAAATAAGCCATCAGCAGCAGACAAAAAAAAAAATAATAATAATAATCTTAACACAAGCAGATTTGAGATGACATGACAAAATACAAAATGCCTCCCAAATAACTCTTGAGCAATTATCTAGACTGAGACAAGCTGCTTACAAATGGACATTTTGGTCAAGATTAAAAAAAGTATACATACAAAAGGTCAACAAATAGAAAAAGTATTTTAACACCTCCAATCTTTAACATCCTTGAATCAGCACATGGGTTTAATCACTAAACTTCATTTCCATGACAATGGAAATTTTAAATACTCTGACACACATAATCCTCTTAACATGAAAATGATATCCAAATGTCAATTACAAACATCAGGTATCATAAGCACCAAAGCATACAATTGCTATGTAGTCCTTAATTAGGCACCATGAGCAACACACACAGCATCATTTACTTTGTATGAGGAGGTAAGCAAAACACCCACTTCATCATATGAATCTCTGCAGATGTACACGTTTACCAAATTTTACTCTTCTAGATATGATGAATGCTCATATGTAAATCTTTTCTTGGTCTTTGACAAAATCAGATCTAATTCACACCCCTCCTGTTCACAGATCCAAATGGCCCTTAAAATGTTCATATGCCTTCTGAAAAAATAAAACAATTGTAGGCTAAATATTACTTCAAATTTGTGATAACACACAATATAAGGTAATGAACAGTGCTCTGTAATCAATAAAATTTGTATTCAGAGCATCATAGTTGAACTATGAAAAAAGTTTGAGATAGGATAGGATTGCAGAATACATTTGTCACTTTCAGCTGGCCATAACATTTGACTATTGACATAACAGTGACTATTCATAGCATACATATATAAAATCTTGAATTATTACCTCTGTTCCATTTCTGACTGATATCCACTCAGTACAGCCCTCCCATTGACAGCATACTATGGGCCGGTTGGGATATAAATGATCTGTCATCAGATGATGTAATACATGCTTCTGGCAGCCAAAACGATACTCGCAACTAGAAAACTGGACAGAAATATTACATCACTAAGCACATTTGTAGATATTCTGCAAAAATGTTTAAAATTGGTGAATTCCATCACTGGAATTTCACTTCATAAATAGATCATATCCAATCTATATAAGTGTTTTTTTAATACAAATCTATATATTCTCAAGATTCAAAAAGAAGTTTTCAAACCAATATGAATGATGGATCATGAATTGTGTATCTTTTACTTTGCACAAATAATTAGGAACAATATTGCTCTGATCATGGAGAGTATTTCTAGACTGCACATTTAAACTAATTGGTGATTTAAAGATTGTACCTTGCACATGTGTGTAGTATGAGGATCAACTTTGACACTTTCAACTATTCCCTCTCTAGTCCCTGTGTACAGCTGTAATCATAACACAAAACAAATGTAAATAGCTCAATGTGATCAACAAAAAGCACTACTACTAGTCTACTTTTATTAATTTTTTGTCAAAATTTTAAAAGTAGACTAGTAGAAATTTGAACCAGATTACAGAGAAAGGACCAAAGGCTACATACATAATGAAGATTGCCTTGTGGGCATAATAATAAATATCTGCTCAACAGTTCATCAAAAATGACTACATTCAACCTACCATGTCATCAGTCACAGCCAAGGAAATGACCACACCATTGCCAGCACCATAATACAGGTGGAGAAACTTACGAGTCTAAAATTATAAGAATGAATATAAGATAAATGAAAATAAAAAACATCTTCACCACACATTTTAATAAAACAAAATCACTCCAGTTTTATAATTAGACTGCATATTTATTTCTAGAGCATGTTTTGCATTATTTATGTAAGTCAAATGTATCTCATGCACCATTCATACCTGCCACACAGAACATATTTGAAATTTTATGAATATAAACAGTTATTGTCTTACCTTGATATCAAAAACTCTGAGAAGATGTTCATAGCCCCCTATGTATATCAAGCCATTGTTGATGAGCAGGTGATACACAGCTCCTACCTGATCTGGGAACCTATGTAATTCCTCTCCATTCTATAAGTGAGAAAAAAAAACATTTTACAGATCATTGACACATCTTCATCAACAGAAATGCAAACATCAGATTCTTATATTCGACAACGTCAGTGGCATAACCTCAATGGCTTACTGGCATAAAGTAAATGATGCCATCCTTACCTGGACATCAAACACAATCACAGATCCCTTTGACGTGCCACAATAAAGGTAATTGTTGTGTTCCTGAAAAAGAGAAATACTTAAGTTTAATCACTGATCTCTGCACCAGACAGTAATTACATCATTAAAATTTGTTTCCACCACGAACTACATCATCAAAAGAAAGGAAATTTTTGTGACATTTCACTATGACAGCATGCCATGACTGGTGTACTACCCTGTGGTGGGACAGGTATCCAGATTTACCTGCAGTGAGACAGATATCCAGACTTACCTGCAGTGAGACAGGTAACCCTGTGGTCACTCTGAGTGTCCTCAGCAGTAGTCCACTCCTGGCATCTCTCACTGTGACCAGAGCATCGCTGGAGGCCACACACAGCAGCTGACGGGAGCCCTCCCTGGCACCACACAGGCTGTTCACTGCCTTGTCCACCAACTCAAAGGAATCTGACAGTCTCTGAGTCTAAAGAGATATATATAAATAAATCTTAATAACTTGCATGTACATGTATCATCAGGTTAAACCAAGAGAAGCTGAAATCACCAAGTCCAGTGCAAAGTACTTGCGTGAAAAAAACATCTACAAAATTGGAGAAGGGATGAGAAAGGGATGAAAAACAAAACAATTAAAATCCAGGACAAGGTACATCCTTTTGAAGGTCATTGTGATCATTTGACCTTGTATGGTTGTTGGCACTAAGCATTCTCACCTTTAAGTCGATGGTCTTGACTTCTCCAGTGTCCAAGCCGATGTATAAGAAGTTCCAAGCTTCACAAAAACATGTGATTTTCCCATCAAAGGAAACCTCTCTTTTCTTCCCAGACTGAAATTGTTACAAAAAAAAAAAAAAAAAAAAAGTAGATGAAATCTTACTTTTAAATAAAAAGCAATTTGAAATATGCTCATTGTAACATTAACAACAGGGCAAGATTTAATTTTTATTTCAAACACTATTGTTTCGATTTATAGAAAAATGGTCTCTTCAACAACACAGTTGCTTAAACATATAAAACATGCCTTTCACATTACTGCTTGCGTTTTCTTACAGAGCTCACAATATCAACATCTGTGTTCTAAGTATTGGTACATTCAACTTCTCTGTATTATCAATATTATTCTATTTTAGTTTACTGAGCAATATGAGTATGTCCAATTAAAATTACAGGCTACACATTCTAAAAACTTCAAATATTTACTCCATATATCTGATATAATGACTGACATTGCCAGTGAATGTATACATCATATACCTTCTGTCAGCCTCTTACCTGGGTATTAAACACAGTCAGCACCTCACTCTGTGCTACATAAAGGAAAGGGACCTTGGTTCTAGAGTCTGTCACATGGAGAGAGGTGAGAACCTTGGAGGAACTGGTCTTGTAAAACTGAAACTCCTCACCACTCTGGAATAGAAAAGGAAAAAGTCAGGGCAACAAAATTTACTTTCACTCACAAAAAATAATAAAACATGAAAATAAATAAATAAATGGATATATAAAGCAAACAAAACCTTGGCCATATACTGAGTGTGTTCTTTTCAATTTGTTCAAATTATTTCAAGGCAATGATGAGCAATCTGAATACGTTGCCTTTCCATAATGCAGACAAACATTACAATTACACAGGACAATAATGAAATGAAATAATCACACCTATTTACCTGTAGATCAAAAGTTTTCACACCATCCTGACATCCGGCATACAGTTTTCCTGCAAAGATCTGCATGGCTGAGATAGCACTGTGGACCACAAACTGGTGGCAAGTGTCCTCTATTACTCCACTGGTATCTGGACTGGTACCTTTCTCAGTTTTGTCCATAGTTTGTGCCCTAATATTTCTTTCCATGGCATTCTTTACTAGCTGTGCTTTCTTTGGACAAATATGCATCCTGCAAGTTACCAAAATGTGGAGAAATCAAGTAACTGCACTATAGTGTAGTAATAATTTTGCCATTATTGCAACTACTGCAGGCTTTAATAATTTAATATTTAATAATTTAGTATTATTTATTAAGTGTAACATAATTAAATACCATAAAATTCATACTCACCATATTGATGAATATAGAATAAGAAAAAAAAATAGTGCCCAATATTAATAATCCTGCTCACCTTTTTTTGATATTTTTCTTTTCTTGGCTGCTAGGATTAGTTCCTGCTCTATTTGTCTCAGAGGACTGGTCTGACTCCGAGTCCACATATATAGGATCATTGCCAGTTTCTTCTCTTTTTTTCTTTTTATCCATTCCCTTTCTCACTTTTCTATAAGAGTTGGATGAAACATTATCCATTTCTTGATCTGTGTCTTCTAGTGCACTCTCTGAACTGATGTCATATACATCTGGTTTTGATAAAGTTCTATTTCTCTGACGTTTTGTTTTTAGTTTCTTCTTAACAGGAGATGCAGGATCAGGGTAAATTTCTGATACTTTCTTTTTACACTTCCTCTTACTTTTTGAGTTTTCAGCATTTTCCTCTGATGAAACCTCTGTGATTCTATCCAGATTATTTGAACTTTCAGTGGTTTTACTACGGGTCTTGGAAGAGCGTGACGGGCTAATCTGACGGGTTTTATTTTTGCCTTGCGGGCTGGTCACAACTGTCTCCTGTTGCCTTTTTTTAGGTAATTTAGGAGAGAATTTAGGAGATGGTGGTTTCTTGAAAACTTCACTTCCAGATAACAGCCCTGAGCTACTGGACAAAGTTCCATAATTAGAGTCCTGTACATTATCTTGGAAAGAATCATTGGTATTCCAAGAAGACACCATTGGATTGTTCACTAATCTCTCTGCTGTGTGGAGAACTTCACTGTCTGACAAGGAGCAATTTGTCTGCTTTTCAAAATCAGACTCTTCCAGAAATAAATACGATGCATGTTGTTGCTCAGCAAAATTGACAGCCATTTCTTCTAAGGACAACTCCTCGTTCTCTTCTAGAATTCCCATGTACTGCATAGTGTATGGCAGGTTGGAGTGTTCTGTTGCTTCAGTGGAAGCTGCCATGTTGCCCTCACCCACTTTTCCAATTCCACCAAGTTGTTTCATTTTCTTCTCTTGCTTTTTGGTCCTCTTTTTTGATAGTTCTGAATTTCCCCCCTTGCTTGTGTCACTCTTGGTCCCACTCAAGTCAAGGCTATCCTTGCAGCTCTCACCTGTGATCTGCTTATTTTTTACAATTTCCGACAGTGGTAATGTGGTTGATGAGGTGACGACTTCTTCTGAATGATCATTCTTCAACTTCTGACCTTTGTCACTTTCCATCTTTTTCCTCCTTAAATTTTTACTCCAATCCCTGTCAGCAGGTGGCTGAGTTCCTGAGAGCTGTGACACTGACAGGACAGAGCTGGTTTGGTCCACATGATCACCAAGGCCAATAGAACTGTCAGCAGCAGAAACATTCCACCCTAGCTCCATACTGGTGTCTGGTTCACAGTGGCTATCATCTGGAGGCTCAGATTTGATCACACTCACGTCTATTTCTATGGTACTGGAGCAAGGACCAGACAGGGGGGCTTCTGATTGCTCCAGGACACTGGGAGTAACACTCGTGAGGGAAAAACTGGACTCTGATGTTCCTTTGTTACTGTTCTGTACTGCCCCATGCAAAATATGCATCCTACAGTTTCTGAGTTCTTCTTCTTCTTTAAGAAGCTGAAAAATATATCGACAAAAGATACATTGAAAGAAGCTCTTTAAAAGATAAAAAATATATTGATCAACAAAATATATTTTTTCAAACCTACGAAAGGCCATCACTTTCATGATAGAATTATCATAGTCAAGAATCACAATCAAATATGTTACATCCATGCAGGGTTTTATAAGAGAGATCTTTAATTGTGATAATCTATAATGCATCACAAAACTGTTTACATGCTTTTACCTCAGCTTTTTTCTGCTTGAGGACATCCATCTTAATCCTGGTTTTCTCTAAGATGACAGCACACTTCTCAATATGTTTATCTACATCTTGCATTTGTTTTCTCAGTTCCTCCTCCTTTAATGAGATCTCAAGTACCTTGAAATAAAATTAACTGACATGTAAATATAGAAAACAAATCTCTGGGAAAGACTGGTAAGTCCATTTCAGCATTGAGCCAAATTTGAATAGAAACTGAGAAGGGACATTTCCAGTCAAACTGTATCATGTTAGCATACCTAATGATTCTTACTGCTTCATATAAAAAGCCTCTCTAATCACTCTTTATCTCAGACACTATCTCTGTAGTGGAGGTAGAGTGCTCTAGACTGGAATCCTTTGATCAAATATTGCAGTTGAAATTGTCCTCTAAATATGATCGTCGTCTATTTTCCCCAGTCTGTTGAGTGTGTTCTTAAGTTTTGAACTAAAACAGATTGCCAAGAATGCACCCTTAACTCTTCTTCAAAATCTTACATTTATCTCATTGAGAACCCAATTCATACCCCAAAATTGCCTTGCTTTTTTCTATAATGGAAATGCTCCAATGCATGAATAAACCATTGCTGTGCAATTTATATGAACTTAGGTCATATTTTGTAGGATCAATATACATAGTTTTAATTAAGAGATTTCAGTGTGTGATATTCTTGTGCTTCCCACTGGGCACACAGATACTGGCACTAGTAGGCAGATCTTGTAAATAATGCCTAAAATTGAAATCTTCATATATTACTGTATAACCTTTCTGGCCAGTGAGATCCAGATTTCAATGTCCCAGCTGTATTATCTCAGACCTGGGGCTAGTGGTGATTTCAGTAGTTCAATACTATTTTCTACACCACAATCACTATTCTGTGGTTTAATTACCTTTCCCATACAGTGATATTCCTGTGCAGAGGTTGCACCTGGCTGTGGGGTCAATTGGTTTGGTTCAGACTCTGTTCCTGAGAGAGAAGTGAAAGACCTCACAGGGACCTGGCCTGATGGAATGTCAATACTTCCTTGGGTCTGATTTATTGGCTGTGTAATAGCATCTGTCATGGAATGTTCATCAGGAACTGGCTCTTTTTTCAGATTCTTCAATACTTCAGCTTCCAGCTGTGAGCTAGGAAGAGCCATCTCTGGCCTGGGTCCCACACTGACATGTTCAGTTTGGCAGACTGGCTGCAGGCATGAAGGACTGACACTGGCAGTAGTAGAGGGAGAAGAACTGGATATTTTGAAGCGTTTTGGATCCATTTTTTCTGTTGTGGTTTCTGAGAGAGTCTCCTCTGGCTGAAAAACAAAATTATTAGTGAAATTACCTTTCAAATGGTTCATTGTGAAAAATGCCACCTGCTCAGGATGAAAACTTTTTTGATGTTATGTAAACAGTGGCTTTCTATTGCGTCCCACAGCACATGTTATTGATATTTTTGGCTGGCAAAATGAGAGGAAAAACTGTTCAATATATTCAATAGATTCTGAACCTGACAGTTGGAGAGTGGGAAGGAGGTCTGTACCCTAACCTCATCAATAAACTATTCATGACATAATGAAAGCCCCCCCCCCCCCCCCAAAAAAAAAAAAAAAAAAAAAAAAACTCACATTGACTGAAGATGTTCTTTTCCTCTTTGATGTGACCTCAATAGTGCTACTGGTGGTGACATCAGTTGCTACCCTCTCTTTCTTGAAGTCTGAAATTGCTGCATTAAGTCTGTTTAGAGATTCATCTATGAAATTATCTACTGGCTCTTTCTTGACTGTGACTTCTTGGGGCTGAACAGGAAGGATACCTTCAGAGTTTGAATTCTTTGCCAATTCTCCAGCCATATAAGATGAATGAGTAGTTAAAGGGGTTTGGGATGAGGAAAGGGGTTTTAATGTGGCATCTTTTGTTGTATCTAAACTCTTTCCATCTGTATTATCTATATATGATGAATGGGTAGTTAAAATAGTTTGTGATGAGGATGAGGAGGGAATACATGTGGCAACTTTTGTTGTATCCAAACTCTTTCCAGCTATGTTAGATGACAGGGTAGATATTGGAGTTTGTGAAGAGGAAGAGGGAATATATGAGGCATCTTTTGTGGTATCCAAACTCTTCTCAACTGAAGCAGAATATAGATCTAGCAACTGTAAAGGTGGATCTCCTGAAATGGACTCCACATTTGGTTCTGAGATCTCTTGATTTTGTTGACCGTCTTCACTTTGGACGTCTAGCTCAATGAGGTGAGCTATCTGATTTCTCACCTCTTCAGGAAGGTCTTCCATCTCCAAGTCTTTGGTTTCGTCCACACTTGCTGGAGGTTCTAAGGCAAGATTAAACCTCCTTTGTGACTTCAACTGGGGTTTAGTTTTCAGCATTTGTGCTAGACGCATTTGGTCTTTCCTGGACCTTGGAGCATTTACCATTTTAATCAAGGTATCTTTGTCATAAGGATCACTGGAAGATCTCAAAAGCTTTCCACCCAGTTTGGTTTTCCATAACTGTTTCTTCAGAGTGTCAGGTAAAGCTGCTTGCTTGCCATACTGACTTAAAGTCTGAGAAGAGCTTTCATCAGCACCATTTTTCTCAGACTGCTCTGGAAGACCTACTGGTTTGCTATTTGTACTCAAACTGTGAAAAGTGTCAACTTTTGTGCCCATCTTCTCTGGCTGTTTCCCGTTATTTGTCTCTGGGTTATCCTGATCAGTAAGAGGATTCATTTGATTTCTTCCTGTCGAGATCTCAGCTACCCCAGCTTCTTGAATTTGCTTCTGTTTCAGTAAGCGTCTCTCTCTTATCTCCTTACACACAGCTTCAGCTCTGGCTAACACTGAGGAATGCTTGCTATCAGGCAAGCTGGACTTTGACTCCATTTCTTTCACTTTATCCATCTTTTTGGGAGCATTGGACTCACTTGTCAGTTTGACATTATTTAATGAATTTGTCCTTTTTCTATTTTCAAAAGTGGTTACAGGCGAAGCTGAATATTTTTCAGTAATCTTGGAAGAATCTGAAGACATGCTTCTTTGCCTTGGGGTACTTTTAATTTGTTCTACTTTAACACCACCACTGTTATTATCAGACATGCTGCTTTTCTGATAGCTTGCACCACTGTTAATTTGACTTTTATTTCTACTACTGTTTAATGAATTTGTTTTATCCTTTTCTCTCGAACCTTTATTCCCAGACTTTTCTAAACCTACAGATTTACAAGGCAGCACCACAGATGAATCTTTTTCAGGTTTTCTTGGACTATACCTAGGACTCTCAGATCTGTGGTACCTGAAATTTCCCTTGTTTTTTATAGATTTTCTAGATCCTGGACTGTTTTTATTCTTACTTCTTTGTTTTTTCATATCTTGTCCGTTTCTGCTGGGAGGGCCACCAAAACTTCTATCAGCATTCAAAGAATGATTTTGCACAGTTCTGTTAAAGTCAATGCCACCTTCATAGCTATTGTCACTGAAATCAGGACTGTAACTTCTGCTACTGTTGGTCACAGAAGTATTCTGTCTGCTCCAGTTCAATCCACTATTATTTGAAAAACTGTTTTGAAAGTGCACAGGGCTGAAGCTCCTGTTTAAATTACCAGATGTATTCAGTGAAGAATTTCTTGAGCCTTTGTCCCTGTTGTTTGGCCTCCAGGACAAATTACCTCTCCAGTGACTGGAATAACCACCTCTTCCATGACCACCACGCTGGTAATTGCCTTGCCAGCTATTGTGGGGAGGGGGTTCCATTCCTTCCCAATTCTTGTGAGGGGGATCCATTTCTTGCCAGTTATAAAGGGAATGGGTTTCCATTCCTTGCCAATTACTGTGAGGGGGGTCCATCCCATGCCATTTATTGGGAGGAAGAGGACTTTTTCTTTCCTCATACATTCCATCCCTATTTCCATTCCACTGTGACCTCGAGTCAAAATTTGAGTTGGGAGAAATGTTCCGTTTCCAGTTTCGATGCTTGCCCCACTTCTGATTATAACTGCCTGTGTTTGTGTTCTGCCACTGGGGTCCCATTTTGACATTCGACTGTTGACATACGTAGTCATTGTCAAAGTTCTCTTCAACACCATCAGTATGAGAATTTGGTGACCTTTGGTCATCGGTAGTAAATGACCTAAAATTACACACAGCACAGCATTTTTATTCTATTTTGATGTAAAAATGATTTTAATTGCACAGTTGACATATTTTTTAAAGCAAGCAGTAAGTTAAATTAGACTAAGAACTTTTTTTATCAATTTGTCTTTCAAAAAAGGAATCAAAGTTCATGGAAATAACAACAAGCAAAAACTCCTGAATAAAGTATGTTAACGACTGGACCCCATCACACACATACCTGGAAGTTTTGGAAGCAGATGAAGTTGTCTTATTTTTACGCTCTTCTTCCACCCTCCTGCGATGTCTGTCATTATTTAGGTGTTTGCTATATTCTGGCAACGTTGGACATGATTCACAGCATAGCGAGCAAGTATGGACGGAATTTCTAAATTGAAGAAAATTAAAAATTGTACAAAAAACAACTTATCTTCAACCAATGAAACTGAAGTGTGCAATGTAAAACTGAATTTCTACTTAACAATATATCATTGTTATGAACTTTGCTTTTTACATTGGTAATAATGATGGAATAATATAAATTCCATCAATATCTGAAGGAGATTGAGGCAAACTTTTGAATAGGAATATATTTTTTATTTTTGCAAGATCAAATTACCTTTTTCTCTGCTCCAGTCTGATGTGGTGCATTAAGGACCAATAGTGTTCAAGCAGATCCTAAATATAAAATCCTTTTCTATCTTTATCTTTTCTATTTAGGGAAATTTATTTCTTTTTCCTCCTTTTCTATTTTAAAATGATCTCCTTTTTTGCAAAGCATAATTCTAATGGTATTAATTGCTTTCTTGCTGTCAATACTTCACATACTACAAGGCATTAAAATGTACAAGGCAGTAAACAAAAATGTACTAGTACTTATTTCTGTGAATGTTTTTCAATACAAAAATAGTACAATTAACATGATTACTATGAAATAAAATCATTTGCACTGCAACTATTTTACTTAAGACAACAGGCTTCCAGCAGAGCAAATGGGGGAAGGGGGGCTAATGCTATTATTATAATTCAACCTGGCTGCTTAATTTCAACCATCAAGTGTATATAATATAAATAAGACATGTATCAAAAAGCTGAAAACAAACTCAAATTTACAACAACAATCAATAACTACTATAATGAAGTGCAATGAAAATGAAAATCAAGGTGTTTATTCTCTGCTTGACTTACACTATCATTCAAGTAGCAAATATTGCACAAGTCACATTTATTTCCCTCCTTTTCTTTTTGTACATCTTTGCTTGGCTGTGCTTCACTGTCTCCCATATCAATCACAGGTCTGATCCTATAATAAAAAAATAATGTCTATTGTTTTGTCAGTAAAAAGTTACATGATCTTAACCTCTTTTTTATACTTCTTGTTATTCATAAACATTCCTGCAGGATTCTGAATATTAAAGTATTTTGTTTTGCTCTAAAATGGTACTTATCATGCACTTGCTCAAAAAGTTTTCTTCAATTTAAAATGATTGTAATTTAGAAATGATCCTGCATTTTGTTCACAAGAAAATGTCATAAAAATTGACATTTAAACTTTCATCCAGTGTTGACTTCAAACACATTGTATTATATATATTTTCCACTGAAAAGGATGCCATTATAATTTCATCCATTCACATCTCTAGAAAATAAAACAAAATGTTATTTAATATCAAATAAACCATAACAATTAAGAACATTCACTTTGATATCCCCACATGCCAAGGTTGAACTACACTCATTACAACCCAAAACTACTCACAAACTTCTTCTAAATGTTGACCAGTGAGGAAATTTACACGGCCGATGGGAATCCATATTAATAAATATGCTCTTAAAATATTTTTGATTTGATTAAAATCTCGGCAATATTCAAAGTATGCAACTCGTACTCCATGTCCAAAGGAAGAAATACTGCGGCAATAGTGCAGTAACGTGTTTCAAATTACTACAAAGTACTAGATGAATTCAAACCGAAGTTAAATAATGGGACTGGTATATATTTCAGCTATTTATCTCACTCGTTCTTTGACTTCATTATGTCAATCATTCACCGCCTGGGTGCCCGAACGTCAAAATGTAAACAACTCAATGACCTCTCGGTGATAAGCTTATTCAAAGCTTGTTGCAGTGAACAATTAAAACAAAAGACGCACATATCACTAATGATATCCAAAACGACTCGTGTTTTCTAAGCCTTACCGATATATCTAACGAGCAAAGCAAGTCAAGTTATTCAGTAGCTTCTATATTTGAATATTATCGCTTGAATCCGAGTTTCCGCCATGCCACAGCAGTGTATGCTGGGTAAAATGAGATGTATGTTAACTAAATATTAGAAAATGCTTATTGCCGTAGATTTATTTGGTGACATGACTAACCATATGTCCATGCACTAAAACGTATATTTCGCTACCTTATTATTGTTTGAAAAGATTTTTCTGCCAGTGACGTCATGAGCGCCATATTTTGTAAGCAGACAACATCCTCCGAGGGCAAATAAATATAATTTTGTGTAGTAGCTCAGATCAAGGTAGGTATATGAGCTTAATACTAGTCTCTTGGTTTAAAATGGGTTCGTTTTGTTTAGGGTTTAATATGAAGATTATATCGAGCTGCTTTGGAGGTATAAACATCATTTCCTGTTTAAAATAGGTTGCCGACGGGTCTTTGCTTTTGCTTCTTTGCCTCTGGCTCTGTGAACTGCCTGAGGCAGCTGTTAGCACATTACATATGGCATTTGTCAAGTTGGTGTGTGTAGTGTAGAGATTTTGGCAGTAAGTTTAAAACCTTAATTTTACTTCATAGGATATAAACAAGATAGTGAAACACGAACAGATATGTAAACACCCACTTCTTCAATTATATAATAATTAATATTTGCCCTGACTGTCAGTGCTTTTAAAAATCGTGAGGGGTCATATGCCTGTATATTATAATGAAATGTTTGGTTGCCACATATTATAACAGTGAAAATCACACCATTGTTTTTTAGAACCCCAGCTACAAATTTAAATATAGCTATTTTCATGGCTCAGCATTCCTTCCCCCTCCCCCTCCCCAACCCCACCTTCCTCCATCCCCCATCCCCAGGAAAAGAAGCATGTTTAATATGATTTTAACATTGTAATATTGAGGAGGCATGTAATAGCTGTAATACCATGATGATTTCATACATTTTGAATAATGTCCCACACATAAGACAACATGAACCATTTTTTTCCGTCTTTTAAATCATTATTTTGCAAAAGATCTTCTAATTAACAAGAAAACCACTGATTAGCACAGGATCGTATTATTTTTGTTACAGGTTTTAGTCGGGCAGTATATAGTACTCATAACTGTAATGCATAGCAATTTTTTTTTATTTCACAGGCAAGATTTCTGTAGGATAAAGGTATTTTGACTACGATCAAAGTGATATCCCTGTCTAATTGCACCGTCTCTCTCTACATATCTATTTATCATTGAGATTACATCTTTAGTGATCAACTGCATTTAGCAGTTTTATTAATAAAAACTTTTTCTAAAAAATATTAAAAACTCAAAAAAGATATTAAAAAGTTTGAGAGAGAGTAGTCTTAAAATGAATACAAGACACTTGTAGATTACTTACATACTAGAGTTGTCATGCTTTGAAAAATTGACAAAAAACATAGTTTTGATAAAGCTCTTTGCCAGTCCTTATGAATGTACATGTAAGGTACCAATTTAGTGAATAACTTCAGCTATCATTGGAAGGTTCATGCAAAGATCAAATCTCAGCACTACAAAAATTATCTTGGGATTTACTAGAATAACAATAGGGATGTTATGAAGAGAAATCTATATATGTTAATAATAGCACCTACCAGATTCCATGTGAGACTGCATTGACTTATTGGCATATAAACAAGAACTTAAATTATTCATGTAAATGTGAGGGAGAGTGGTTTCATAGTGTTCTGTGGTTATTCTAGGTGATACTTAAAGAGTATATTATTAATTATATAAGCTTATTTTGTAATGATATTGGGTTGTTTTAATAAATGTTTCCATGGACTCCGATGTAGCCTGTTTTTATTGTATAATATCTCTGAAATATCGAAATGTGCATAATAATTAATATTGATATCTGTGTGGAATTAATCCCTTGCAATCATGCTGCCTTGTTAGCAAGTGACGTCTCAATGATAATTCCTGACAAGTAGAAATTCTGTGAATATTCATTAACCTTGCTTTGAGGATTGACACATAGATGGCAGTTATTTTAGTAATATAGATTGCTTTAAGCCCCAGTATAGGTTATTTTGCATATGAGATATGTCTCAGAAGTTTCAAGTTTTTTCAGTGGGTTAACATCAGGATTTGGTTTGAAACTGGCTAGTAGTTGATAGATAATGATTGAAATTTTTTCAGCATAGCATTTAGCGATGTGCTAGCTATAGCACTTACCAGTTATTTTCAGCTTTGTGTTTAGGCATAATTGATGCATCACCAAGCATGTTGTTTTTTATAGATAACCACCATGTTATGGTTTTAATCCAGTGAAAAGGGGACTTAGCAGTCAGAGACATGCATATATATATTTTCTTGTACTTTTTAGATAAAGGGGAGCACTATGTACAGTATAAGGACATAAGAGACAAATTAGTGATGCATCACACTCCAAGAAACAAATATTGATCATACTTTCTATATATATACCTAAATTCCCACTGTCAGCTTTATCTTATTACTCATTCAAAACAATGTTCATATCATTTTTCATTTCCAGGCATCACAGTTGTTAGTTGGCACCAGTTTGTTTTATGTCTTTATCATGTTTAAAAGTGTTCTAGGTCATTTATAAATATATAAGTAACATACTTTGTCAACAGCAAAACTGTGTGTTGAATTCAGTTTGTAGCCTTGTAAAGTACTAGCCGTGAAAAGGGCTAGTATGACAATGAGGCTCCACAGTCTGTATATAAGGTTTGTCATCTTGAACTAGTTCACAGTACTTGCGTCATTCAAGAGGTTAATACCCAAGTTTATGATAAAAATAGTATAAAACAATTTCAAAATAACAATGTAACAATAACAGATTATTAGTAGCATGTAGTATATTCAGATTTCAAAAAGATTCCAGTGACTAATAGGTAGGTAAGTGTACATTAATAAGGTCTACATTAAATTACTGGTTGGCCACTTAATTATACCTTTCTATACAGCTGCTGTTCAAGGAGCATTAATTATAAACATGCTGCATGTAATTGTAAATCTTAAACATGGTAATTGTAATTTATCTTAAAGGGGCTATTGTGAATCCTATGCCTTACTGTCCTCATTGTTCACTATGTTCTCTATGCTCTATTGTCATTATTGTAAAAATTGCATATGGCTACATAAGCTGGCCCCCATTACTATGACACTTTTTTTTATAGTAAATATATTGAATTTATTCTCAGTGAGTCTAGAGGGCTTTTTACTGAACTGGTGTGATCAACACAGTGACAGGTAATGTAATACCCCGGTATGTTTCAGTCATTATATGATGGCAACTGAATCATACATACTAGTATAGGTACTTTTCAAAAACAAAAAATTTTTTCTGAGCACCTTTTTTTTTGCATTTCACTTTGCAATTAACCAAATGTATAGCTAAGTACAGTATAACCTTAATTAGAAAGAAATGGTATACTGTATTTTGTCATATACTGTCAATATTCATTCAATACATATGTATATTTAGATGTTATGCCATAAGGGACAGTAATGTTAACAAAATAATCTTCATATCTTTCCAATTAGGGTGACTCTTGGAATTTCCCAGCCACATTGCTTTTACATGTTTAAGACAGCTACAAATAATACACAGATAATATAGTAATATATTTATAATTACGATTATATAAACCTTACTCATCATGTAAAATGACCCCAATTGTGGTAAAAGGCAAGGTTGATTGTGGCAGTAATATTTGTTAGTGCTTTAGTAATCTCCTCTTTTTATTTACAAAGCATCTCACTGTTTTATTTTAAAGTTGCATTATGCCCTGTCCCATGTGAATAAAGCAAAGAAACTCCTCATTCCTGTATAAGTTAATTACAATTTTGAGCTTGTGGTATTAGCATGGTTGAGATAGGTATTGATCCCAGGCTGTAATCTCAGAAGATTTGTTGTGTTCACAGGCAAAGGTTTGGCAATGATGTCCTTCGCATTGTATTTAGTTTTTCTTTTCCCATGAAGGGAATTAACAATAAGCTATATATGCACCCAACCAAATGCACATTAGATTTATTTTAATATTATTTTGATTTAAAAGCAACGTGTTGTATGTATATTTATATATATTTTGGATGGGGGTTTAAATTCTTGTCTTAGGATTAAAGATGTAATTGTGAGTTAATACTATTAGAATGGTAATACATCACTTTAATTTTGATTAAAAGTTGGGTCTCTAGTATGTAGCACCAACAATGCACAGATTACGTGTTTGTGTAGGCGTGAAAATTGATTTTTCCACCCATCCTTGTGTTTGATTAAAGACAGCAAAAAAGAAACATATCATCTAAAGGCATCCAGCAGAGTTGGATCTAACTTGACACTATCCATTTCTTTAAGCCTGAGTACTCTTATCTCATCAGAGGGAGCAACTCTCCCTGGTGTCTTACCCACTGTCACTGTAATACAGGTAAGCCACATTTGTAGCTTTCTGTGGTAAGCTCACCGTTTTCTTGCTGATATGGCTAATACTTACTTAGGTCACACAATCCCAACTGGAAACATGTCTGTAGATATCAGATGTGTGAGAACCAGCATAACTGTGTTAAATAAATATAGTAATAATGCATGTAATTAGCATACACCTATATCTCATACAAATTGGTTCTTTACACCAGATCTAATGTGTCAAAGTGTACATATTCTTAGAGAACATACTCCTGTGGAAAAAAAAATTAGACTTGAATTTTGAAAATAGATATTGTAAATTTGGTTTTATAAATTATTTGATAATTTGTGATTAGTGGTAAAGATTTAATTCTCAGGGGCGTAACCAGACCATTTAAAATTGTACGCACAGACTTTGAAAATTCCCAGGTACGATTATATTCCGTGAAAAATACACTGAATTTATGGAGAATGATATCATGGTTGGCTCAAAAAATTGTACGCACAGTGCATCCGTGCGTATGCCTGGTTACGCCCCTGATTCTGGCAGTAAAGTCACACTGGTCAGCAACCTGTGCAGGTCCAAACTATAGGTCTACATGGATTGACCCAATTCTGCAGGGACTCTCTCTGAATGCTATCAGTTAAATTAACCAGGGAATTATATCGATATAATTCCCTGAATTAACACACCTCATCCTGGCATTAAGGAGTATTCAGAAAAGCTGGTGATTATATTTATAATTAATATATTGGAAATGTTAATATTATTTATGTTTTTTTACACCACATGGTTGTATTTGAGATTTAAAATCAAATGTGATATTATTTGATAAGTGAAATCAGAAGCAGAAATTGATTGCCCCCTCCCTTTCCCCAGCCCATCCCACAGCCCTTTCAGCTGGTTCAGTATCAACTTCAGATATTTTCTATCCTCCGAAACTTTTCTTCAATAATGTTCTAAACCATTTGATAATTGTAATGTGGCATGACTGTGTATGAGGAGTTTTTTTATTAATTAATTTTTTTTTTGGGGGGGGGGGGGGTTCATCCTGAATTGCTGGTAAAGTAAAAGTTCTTATTTAAAACAAGCCTAAAAATTTCCTGCATTATAAATTTTACATTCATGGTTGATATCTGTGAGACTTTACTTATCTGTGAGACTAACCTCAAATGTATTTTGTTTTAGGGTCCTGGAGGACTCCAGCTTCACTTAGAACAGACTGGTATAAACTAGAACCTAATCATAGTGAAAGATGGCTGGACAAGGAGGGAACCTAACAGAAGAAGACATGAGGTCTGAATTAAATGAAATTCAGATGAAGATGAATGCAACCACAGATGAGGTACGTACATGCAAAAGGTGCAATGAATATTTTATATATATACTATATAAAGAGTGGGGAGTTTACTTTTATGTTTTACTATCTACATTTTTTTTCATAGGTAATCTGATGATTGTCAGTGCACATAAACATTATTGTATGAGAAGTGGGTGAATATATAATTTTAATAGGGTGACATGTTCCTATACATATTAATTATAAAACACAAACCTGGAAGCTAATCTGAATACATAATAATGCCCCTCTGAATTGTGACAGCACTTGATGTAATCCAAAATGTGCAGAGAGATGTTTTTATGCTGATACTTTTTTTGTACAAAATGATTCCTTAACAACAACATATGTTTCCTAAATGTAATAATGTGTATCCCAGTGCACAGGGCTTTATACTATTATTTCAATTTAAAAAGTTGGCAGTGAAAAAGTAGTAAAAGATGAAAATCTTTGGGAGAGGAATGGATATCTTTTGGGAGCTGGTGATCTTTGAGGATAGATATGATCCTACAGAGACTTCACTAACCATGATAGTTTTTCATACCTATTAAATATCAACTTGCTTGTATTATTAAATCAAATTATTTATCAAAATAAAAAGGAAAAGGCACATACAACTGACAGAAAGACATGTCAGTGGCAGGATATAATAGAAAACTGCAGTCAGATAGATAGAATTTGCTGATTACTTGTTCTACTATTATAGCAAGGAATTGTTCCTGGTATTATTTTAGAAACAGGTAAACAACAGTTAGATGCAGTCGCATAGCATGATATATTGTCCTAATTGGAGAAGATAATATTGATTTCTCTGCCGTACCTGTCTGCCACTTACATATGATTTGGGGACTCGTTCTTTAAACCTTTACATTAGCATGCTGTTGTTGTATAGCATGAAGGTCTCATTTTAAACAGAATTGATTGACAGACATCTTGATCTCTATGCAGTACTCATGTCAGGTTCTGTATTTGCTTGGGATTCTAACATGGTTTTGTTTTCAAGAGCTCCCATCATTGATTAATATCACATGCATTTAGATGAGCATTTCATTTCATGATTAAATATTGGTAATGAAGATTGGCTTTGTTCCTGCTATATCTGAGTCTCTGATGGGTTTGGGAGGTCAGCAGGTTAAAAAAGTAATGTTCATCAAGAAGGAAATCAATAAATGGCATGGAGAAAAAGAGGAAAGCTAAATTTTGTTACATCTTTAAAAAAACTCAATAGACTTGTACATCAACAAAATTATATATATATATATATATATATATATATATATATATATCCATGAGTAGGCAACCTTTGTTTGGCAGAATAGCAACTGTGGTAATGTCCTTTATCCCTCTTTTTAAAACCTCTCCAGCAGAATTCCAAGGAATATTGATCTACTGCAACTATTTATCAGCTTAGTATATCTGAAAAAAGGGGTTATTAGCAAAGATGTCCTGAGCTGTCAATATCAAAGATGTCAGCTTTGTGTAACTATGTTTCTGCAGTCCCTTGTGGAATGTAAGAAATGTGATTTTCTTTTCTCTGACTAATGTTATGTGTGGTTGTTGATTGTGCTCTTTATCAGAAGTCCCTGCCTAGGTTTTGAATGAAGAAGAATAAGACAGACACTGGGAGGTATCCTCCCCCAGTGTGGTTGCATACAGAATTTTTCAGAGATAAACCAGTGTAAAAATCAATAAAAGATGTTGACACTTGAATACCAAGAGAAATTGACAGTTGTTTCTTTAATTGATTTCCTATTGGAAAGTGACACTAATTCAAATCTAAGAATAATTGTAGAAACTTCTATTGACAAAATTGCTCTGCATTGTTTTTTCTTTGGCCTATGCTGGCTTCACACTGGTGAGGATATGGATGAACCAACCTCTATATATTTGAAAGCTATCATATGCTTATGAATTGATTATGTACAAATATTTGAACGAAACTCTTCATTCTTAGGAGCACATCTTGAATGAGTTGGCAAAATGGAACATAACGCAATCAGATAATCTTTTTCAATATTCATAGGAATTGGAAAATGAGCAGGTCTTGCTGTTCAAAGTGATTTGAAACTATGTACTTTTTATCATGAAGTGGATATGTCCACCATTTAGTATTAGTTTTTCTACTGCCTTTTGTCTATATGTCTTATACATAGAGTTTATTTTTTTGTCCTTTTTGATGCATGGCAACATAATTGCAGCTTTTAGTGTCTAGTAAGTTGATTTTATAGGTTGATGACTTATTGCTTAAGTCAAAACCTACATTGCTCCCAAAACATGCTAATATCTAAAAGTGATCTAAAGAATTGCATAGCTTTTAAGGTATAGGCTGCCATTAAAAGTGTTAGGGAAGAGGGCCCATTCTACAAAGCTCATTATTTAAAAATAGAAAAAGAAATTGATTTGTGCCTTAAGGTATAGAAATTGTGCAAGTACTTTAACATGAAAATGGGCACTGGGGGAAGTCAGCCATCTGTCTAGTCATCATTTAGATGGCCTGTTCAAGTATTTTACAGCTTGATGACTTTTAAAATTTAAGCTGAAAAAGTTAAGTCGCACTTGAACATGTGAGGTATCAATTTTGATATGAAGTGAATGCAGGGAAGTAGCCAAAGATCGCACTTAATATTTTTATTTTAAAAATTTGTTTTAAAAAAAATTCAAATAAATTTTATTTTTGAAATTAAGGACCTAAGCCATTTGGATAAGAATGTTTTATCTTATTTATTAATAACAGTCTACAAACCCTGTAAATCATATTTATATAGAGCATAAAGATGTGAAATTCCTCCCTCCTCCATAAAGAATAGTAATAACAAAGAAAAGTTTAGATGATGAAGAAAGACTAATTAAAAACAAAACAATTCAATTGAGTTCTTAAGATTGTGGACATTGTTAGGGAATCTCTCAAACGTGCCATGGCTGCAGCATAGCACATCCATACCACCACTAACACAATCGCCATGAGGGTCTCCTCCAGCTGACTTGTCTCAACTAACACAATCACCATGACTGTCTCCCCCTAGTTAACTGGTCACAACTAATATGAGCAGTTTTATTAATGTCTCTCTTAGCTTGCTTGAACACTTAAAATATTTTTCAGTTCGTGCTGAGTAATGTATGCCTTAACCTCCAGTTTCTTAGAATATTTTTTAATAAAAAATCGCTCTGACTAAGATTCTTGTCTAGCCTCTTGAATGAATATTTGATCTTCAGCATGAGAATTTCAATTGATCTTTCATATATTGATTTTATGTAAGTATTTTGATTAGTCAGTAAAATGTATTTTTCTCTTTCCAATTTTGTATTCATATTTCTACTAAGCACAACTGATGTACATTGATATTTTCTTCTAAAAAGATTAGCACAAGTATTGCCAAGGAAGTGTTCTGCGGGTTCAATTAACTTCCCAGAATAAAAGCGAAAATGGTTCCTCAACTATAGTACAATGCCACTACTTACTTTTGTCCTGCCTGCTCTGTACAGTGGAACCCCATAGGACTTTCTGCAAATCCAGACCTGGAATGTGACATGATAATAAAAATTCTGGACAAAAGCACCTCTAGAGCTTGCTATTTGCCTTAATCATTCTGTTCCTTGACTGTAGTCTATTGATTGTTCACAATCAGATTCAGTTATTTATAAGTATGTATTCATATTTAATGTGATTATCTTAAGAGTCAATTGGTATGTGCAAATTAAGCAGCTTTTCTTGATTCTTGCCTATCCCACTGCAACTCACTGTGGGAGAAATAAAGGGAAACTGTGTGTTTGAATTTGAAAAATAAGGAAAAATTATAATACTATAATAGATGAATTAGTAGGTTCATAGTGATACATTTTATGGGGTAGGGGTTTAATATAAAAAATGGCTCGGAAAATATTATTAGATGTAGCATAAAAACACTTAAAGAGAATGTAAACTTAGCAAGGTTTTAGGCATGTGATATATTTATCATAGCCTGCAAGGTGATTGATGCCACTTTTAAAGCAATAATCTTTTCACTACAAGTATTTTCTGCTGTGGTTTGACTGTGGGTGGATAATTTGTTTCTTACCAAATCACCTTTTTCAATAAAATGAAATTTGTCATATGAATATATTTGCCCCAAAATGAAAGGCAACATGTTTTGTGCCACTATGGTTGAAATGTTTGAACTGCTGGGCAATTTATACTAAGTTTATCCTTTAGTAGCAAAGACGTTTTGAAAACCCAACACCGTGAATTGGTGATTTTTTTTTTTTTGGGCCAAACCAGACAATTTCCATATATTTTTCATAATTGTAGATCTAAGTTTGAACTGAGTATTGCATATAGCTGAGTATTGTAAGAAAATCATGAGAATATCAAGTGCCTGCTTCGTATGCACACAGAGAGACAACCTTTTGAAATTAACTTGAGACCAATAAAAGTATCTTCAAAACCATTTCACCCATTTATGGTGGAATTTAGGCCCCATTCCATACCTAGATCAATCTAGCAGGATCGACCCATCTCCAAGGGGTTTCTTGCTAAATAGCATTCAGTTTAAGTTGCTTGGATGTCTGGCACGCCTACTGAATCTGCTAAATTACCCCTTAAGAGCTTCAGTAGGTGTGCCAGACATCAGAGCTGTTTAAGCTAAATGCAATTTAAGCCCCCGTCACACTTATTCGGAATCAGCAGGAATCGAGCAGAACCAGCTGGAATGACTAAATTTAAAAATTCGTACTACATTCGGGAAGAAATTTCAAATTGACCTAAATTCTTGTACAGTAAGAATGCCGTTGGAATACTCAGAATGAGCTTGAATCCGCCTGGAATGATTCGTGCACATTTAGGCTGTATAAGTTCTCAAATGCAGCTCGAATGTAGTTGGAAAACTAGGAATATCAATAATGCTGTCACAATGCATTCAGAATATTTAGAATACACTTCCAATGCCGTACGAGTGTAGTTCGATTGCTGGTTGAAGTAGGACCGAAATGCATTCGAGTTGCATTTTGGCTCTTTCTAGCAGGATTTAAAGTGTCTTGCCATTTCAGTTCTCCCTCGAATGTGATCAGAATGTTTCGAATGCTGTCGGAATATGCGAATATTTAGAATGCAGTCATAGTGCAGTTATAATACTATTCAAATGCCATTCGATAGTTTTCCACTTGGAATGCACTTCGAAAGTTTTTAAAATGAGCAAAACATTTGGGCTGGTCACAAGAATGGGGAAAAATATTTGGAATGCACTTGGAATTGTTAGAATGCTCTTCGAATATCCAGGAACGCACAAAGAATTGTCTTTCCGACAGCATTCGTGCTCATTCCACCTCTAGTGTGACGGGGGCATTAGCAAGAAACCCCTTGGAGAAGGGTCCATCCTGCTTGATCAATCTAGGTATGGGAACGGGGTCTTAGAATCCAACTTGCCCTGTTTAAATAGTACAGAAAAGAATAAATCAGTCACACCTTATTATGTGTTTGCTTTCTAAAATGATCTTACGTTAAAAGATTAAAATCAGTTTATTGCAGTGCCACATTACTGGTGAATGTTATTGTAAATGTAGCAACTTTTAAGAGAATCGAGGAGTTAATTAACTGTATCGCCTCTGCCTTGGTAATGGAGAATGATTAGTTGTTTTAACATGAAAATATTTGGATTAAGCAGATAATGGGGGCCACTGTAGACTTAAAATTAGACACAAAATCTGGTAACATGGGGCTTCACTGAGGTTGGGGCAAATAAAGTGGCTTTAATTATTTAAGTGAACTGTAATTCATTTTTTCCACTGAAAACAGAAGCCAGTCATCTGTGCAGTCAGTTTTTGCTATTGCTTGTTTCAGCTCAATTCTTTGGAGTGCCAAGTGACATCCAGAAGCACAGTTTCTAAATATGTTATATTGATTTTGGCAAAGAACACCTGCAAATGAATAGTTTGAGTTGGAATACATGTTATTAAATCACACACACAAACACTAACCGACACCCTGTTGTTAGATATCTTAGTTCCAGTATAAAAGGCTGGTGCCAATTAGGAAAAAATAACAATGGATTTATCGCAATAGGTCTCTTTGAAAAAAACTGCAGTGCTTGGTTGATATTTGATGGGCACCTTCAAAAATGCTTATTTATTAACAAGAAAAATAATTGAATATATATGTATATTTTTTTTCTCATTGGGGGAAATATACTTTAAGGACTATGTCCTTATTTGCTACTCTTATCAGTCATTTTTTCAAATATAAACTCATTAGTTTACTATACCTTGAAGCCCATCAGTCCTCATTTGTCATAGCTGATGGTTAATGCAGGCAGTCAATGTGTGTCACTGAAAACTGGAGTGCTATCCCTTCAGACATTACAATCAATAATCAACAACAGTATGTACACTCTTTCGAGTTCCAAGCTCTTGGGACATATTGTTTGAAGTTCTGGTGGAACATGCATGCCAATAACCCAATTATTGACTTTCTTTTATTCCTGTTGGAGTGTCTCCTGGTGTGAGAGTGGTGTAAGTGCTAAATGGAAAGCAGTTCATTGAAAAGTTTCTCACTGAAAGGGCTGTTCCAGGCCAGACCACAGTGATAGCATTGTCCCTTTGGATGATAGTAATACATGTAGTCTTGATGTACCACTGAGGGATGTGTCTTTTTTCCAATGAACCAGTGATCATAGTGAGAGAGAGCAGTGAGATCAAACACTTCATTATTGGGGCACATTTGTGTTGATTTTAACAGCAGGGCAGCTTTGTATTGAACGGTGCTGGTGCAGATACCATGTGGGGCCTGTAGGGCTATTCAGAAGCATTGGGGAAATCAATTATTGATTTACTATAGGAGCTGTTGTTTCAGTGAATAATTAATGCAAGAATTGAGCTCTAAAGTATGAAGAGGCTGATCATGCACTACATGCTACTCCATTCATCTATTCAGCAGCACAAGTGTTTTTGCTGATTTGTTGGGGCAGGGAGTCAGTAATGGAGAGTTGACACATGGACACTATTTACATTAAAGGAGGAATACGCCAAGTAGAACTGGAAACTTTTTAGCAATCTTGCAAGGATTTACCAAAGCTGAAATCAGTCACTTGGTGCTACTATTCTCCAACGACATGAAAATTCAATTCAGTGACTAGTGATCATTAACATTGTACACAAACTCATTTCATGAAAAATTGATTGAAGTTGTAGCTTACCGTTGTACCAAGTCATTAAGTTGTGAGGACATAGGTTGGGTAGGAGTCAATTACACCACCTTCCACCTAGCTGCCTTGAATAGAGACCAGCACCATGTTTGGTATAGGAGGGGGTAATGAAGAGGAGGAGAAGGCTAAAGGGGGGCCAGAGGGAGAACCATTGGATCCAGAGGCATCTGAAGGAGAGGTTCTTATGAAACAAATAGATGATGCAACAAATGAGGTACTTTTTATTTCCTTTTGATTTTTGTTTAAAACTATTAAGATGATGTTTGATATTAGATAATTTGCAACGCGTTTGAAACACTATTTAGATATTATACAAGTTAGACGTATTATTATGTTATTGGTCATTATTATTATTTTAATTAAAGAAATATAATATTTAATTAAATCAATCGATATTGGTTAAGCTTCAAATTTTCAATTTTGTAACTGTCTCTGAGTTATAAAGATTTGAAAGATATGGTAGTAGACTTGTCTAAAATTGTTAGAAATGGAACAACTCAATATAATAAAGAAAACCAATAATTTCATTTCTAATCAGTAGAGGACGATCAATATACACAGCCCAACTATTATGGACTGAACCACTTAAGTGAATTATCATGGTCATTCTTCTTACATTTAGTGGTATCATCTGTTTTTACTTGTAGAACTGCTTTTTTATGGCTCTCTTTTGTCTGTGAGCTGTCATATATGCCAGTATGAACTGCTGCTTGATTATGATTGAATGGTATTGATGGCTAGGAATAGTTAAACAACTCAATATCAGTCTATTGCCCAGTAGCAATAAAAACTATATATCAATTTTAAAAAGTTATGATTGAGTAAAGAGAAACAGAAGTTGAACATATATTATTCAACTTTAAAATGTCTTCAAAATGCTGGAATGTGATGTTACCTATTATGTATGCTTTCATAATTTAAAGGAACAACACAACAAGTATCATTGGTTCAGCATACACCAGCATGGAAATTATCTGGGATATGTTTATATAGTAAAAGTGACCTGTAGTTTTATCAAATCTGGGTTGATTTATTTCTCTGATATCACACATTCCCATGAGGGCAACCTCTGTTGGAACTGATATATATGGAGAGAATTATTTTACATAGACCACTGATCAATACTTGTTGACAAAAATGAACCAGAGAGAAAATTACTAGATGTGAAGTGAGCACAGGCTGTCCTCGGTGGCCATTAGAAACTAGTAGTTTCATTAAATGAATGACAGAAAAGCAAAACGACATCGACAACAACAACAACAACAACAACAACAATAATAATAATGGTAGCAGTAAAACAAATGCTGATATAAATAACTGTAATAATATGAGAGAAATAATGTCAACCCTTCACCACTTCAGTGCATTGTATTTAACTCAATCAGAACACCAACGATAGAAAAACAAAAACATTTGGAAATGATTTGTCAATAGTGACCAGTGGAATGTTACCAGAAATCCTGACAGCCAACTCCATATTTCAACTTCAAGTCCTAGACTGATTCATGATTAATTATTGGATTGATGTGGGCACAGTGGTTTATTTATATCATCATTATTTTGTGCTTTATGAAATTTTAATAATTCGGCCATTCCATTTTACTTTTGACTAGAAAATGAAGAATGTTACATGAAAATTAAAGTTTTTTCCTGTTGGTCTGAAATTTATTATTTGTTATGATAAAAATCATGGTCTGTGTGAGACAACTTTTACTGATTTTTTTTCTGAGTTCAGAGGAAAGAGATTTGCTAGCAAACAGGTAGTAGTTAACTGAGGCTATGTTAGACAGGAGCTAGACACATGGGTTGAAACAGTTGTACCAAAAGTCAGCAGAGGTGGAAAATTTATATATAGGTAAACATGACCACATATTCTTGTTGTTCCTAATTTTCTTGAACTAAAACCTATGGCCATGAATACCCTCTGTTTGTTCTTGAAAGCTGAAGAAAATCTTTACTGGCTGCAATTGTTCAATGCTGGGTACTTGAACAGGCACCAGGGGATGCTTTCACAAAAGAAATTCTGATGAGAAGTTTGTCTTAACTTCAAGATGGAAAAGTACATTTGAATGAGAAAACTATGCTACTTACAGAAAATAAGCAATTACTAATGCTTCACAGATTATTACTTTATATATTGGATTACAAAAATAGAATCATGCTGATGTGGTCATTGAAGCCTTTTGGTACCTACTGAGATTTTTTTTTTTTTTTGCTAAATATTGTTGGGTTATTTTTAAAATGTAGGTCATGAATGATACTTTTCCTCCATAACTTGGCCTTTGCAGCACTGGCATACATGTAGTTCTATTCATCACTTTTAGATATAAGGAGCAATGATGTCTGGTCTCTTGTGATTTCAGAAAGAATTTTCAGATACTGTTAAATGGTGCCTAAGTAAAAAAAAAAAAAAAAAAAAAAAACAAACATTATGGAGTGAAACTGTCATGAAAATAGAGGTATTAGTATTTATAACAAACTAGCATTGGATTTTAAAGCAAGGTATAATTTTTCTATAATTTTTTTAATGTTATCATCTCTCTTACTCTTATTATAAGACTGAGCAAGCCACATTTACCTCCGTTGCTATGGAATCTCTAAATGTGCATTGATAGTGAAAGTAGAAGAGCCAGTTTTCCTGGTGCAATAAAAATGATGAAGTCATGCGTGGCACCCATTCATGCAAATAAATAATCACTCTACTTTAAACCCTGTCTAAGTTGGGATTTCACCAATGTGTACTTCTGTTAATTGTAAACATCAGGAACCTATGGCATATTGCAGGGTTGGTTGTCACAGGAGTTTTAATGACTCTGGGGAATATTTTCCCCATTTGTGATACAAGTTTATCGCGAACTTGCATTTGTGTTATAGCTTTTGGTCAGCTTGTAGCAATGCTGTCTGCTTTTCTCATTAGTACACCTACTAGTGTTTATTTTTATCACGTCTGCTGTGTTTTCCTTAAATTGATTCAATAGCAAACTGCCCCAGTCTCTTTTTTTACCTCCAGAGAGTTAAGTGTAACATTGATTTGGCTGCAGCAGGCCAACAATAATATAGAGTCAGAAATATTACTAAGTTCAAAATTAGAAAAAGGCATGGTTATAATCATTAATGCTTAAAAATGTGGTTCAAAATGCATGCATTGGGAAATATTTATTATGCCATGGGTTAAGAAAATTCAATTAATTTGGAAATACAAGATGATTCATTTTTTGCAATTCTGAATCATGCAAGTGGAAAATGCAAAGTTTCTAGACTGCTGTCTTTCATAAAAGTTGTACAAAAACAAACATCCAATGAAGTTATGGAAATTTATAGGCAATATCATGTTACCCAGTTGTTTTCCAAAACCTTAACTGTATCTCTTCATTACAGATAGAAGATGTCTTTTCCACTAGACTAAAGTAGCTTAGCTGTAACTGACACCAAGATTGATCAATACTGTTCATAGTTATTACATTGAATGTGTTCTGCTTGGAATTCTGTAAACTCCATTATTGTCATGCTTACAGCTTAGGGGTACACAAGAAAGAATCTAATTCTATTTCTATTGATCTGTAACTGCCTTACAATCAATATTTGGCAGTAACTTGCAGACCAGGTCCTTTTCAGAGCTACTCAGGAATTGAATACTGTAAAGTTGAAATGAAATGTTGCATGTGTAGCTATAAATGGAATGCTGTGCAACTTTTAAGTTTAACTGATTCTGTCTTTTATTATTATTATTATTATTTTTTATTTATTTATTTATTTATTTTTTTTTTTTTTACACAGGAAATGCAGAACAATTCAGTCAAATCAATTGTATTCTGGAATAGAAAAGCCCATAGCTATAGAATGAACGTTTTTAACATGTTGATTTTGATTGCCTCGGTTGTGCACAAAGCAAATATTCATATCAGAACATTGTTTTAACTATATATGTAATTGATTTACTTATTATATGCAGTAAAATATCATAGAAGATACTGCTTTCAAGCAGGTTCAAATAATTCACAAGGCTGCTAACTGCATACAAAGATACAATAGATTCAGTGCAAACCACCATGAGGAGACATTGTTATTATTACAATGCCTCTATTTGCTACTTTCAATTGATTGCTAATCCATTAAAATATTAGGATGATTTTATAGCATTAAGCACTAAGCATTACGTAAATGCGGAACTCACACCAGGCTGGAGAATACTATAATTGGTGTTAGTAATGTAAGAAAGTCAGTATTGATTGTATTAAAGGAATGTTGACATATTTTTGTGAGGGTGTCAGTAGGCGTAAGGACATGATAATTACATAGTTAAATTTAGAACTTTATTGTTTTTACCACTATTATGAAGATGCTTACTCTGTCAAGTATTATTTGTATTCTGTGATTTTGTTGAAATTAGGTAAATTTGGTTAATGGATCTGTTGATGAAAGATGAGAACAGTGATGGAGGATTTAACCAAATTGGGTCTTGACAATATGCGGCACAAAGGTGGAAAGGGATAGGAGATAGATAAGTATGAATAGGGTGGGGGAGGGGGGTGTACCCTTCATTTTTCATGAAGAACTACAAATACTTATTATCTTACTTTTGTATCTTTTCAGTCCTTGGAAAGTACACGGCGGATGCTGTCACTATGTGAGGAGGTATGTCACAGCAGAAATTTTGGACACTTCAAACTAAAGTTATAGTCAGAATAATGGAGTCTTATAAATTTTGCTGTCTTTCAAACCAAAATTCAATGCAGCAGTTTTCATGAATGTCATCAAACTTCAAGCATGAGAGGGTAATTTTAATTTTCTTTACTTTGCTTTTTATTTGGAATCTCAAAAAATAGTATTTTGTTTTTATCTGAATACTGTTATGTACTTATGTATCTCTTTTTAATGAAGATGTTTTGAAAGTGACACTTTGAAGAAAATACATGAAAATAAGGTATTTTTGCAAATTTTGACAGATTACCCTAATAATCTTATAATTTAGACACATTGAAAATATCGTCTTGGGGATATTTGATGAGTACCACGACATCTTTTGGTGCCCTTTTATATCATCTTTGGGTACTTATGAGGGTGCGGCATCCACCAAACTGCACTTTCATATAATTTTTTTTTGAGTACATCAGGAAGTATTTAAAAGTGAATTGCATGGCTGATGTTAGCAACATAGTTCCTGTGGGCTGATATTCTCCTTGTCACTAGGGATGTTTTGTACATTTTTTTGGTTTTTGTTCGACATGTATGTGTACAGTACTAAAAAGTGTGCTTGTATTTTTCCCTGCTGCGGTTGGGTGACAGAGTAAGGATGCTGGTATTCGAACACTTGTTATGCTGGACGAGCAGGGAGGTAAGACTGATCATCCGTCCAGGACCCACCAGCCATAGATGTGACCTGCGCACCTGAATGTTAATAGATTAGCTAGCGCCTGTAGTTTCTAGACCAAAGAAGGTATTTGCTGATCAGAAAATTGATTTTATGAAAATTAAAGGGAGTGGGTGGGTGGGGGGCTTTAAAAACATAATAGTGACATTTTGAGCAGAGGTTAAGTTTGAGAAAATCACCAAATACCTTCTCCAACCCTTTTGTTTTTGTATTGTTTGTTTATGTGAGCATGTGTATTTTAATAGATATATTATATTATTTCTCTAACAAACTTTATTTGAACACAGTATTTCTACACTTTCTGATTGTTTGTGTTTACTACCAGAGCCAAGATGTGGGTATTAAAACACTGGTAATGCTGGATGAACAGGGCGGTAAGATGTTTGCACCAATACTAACTCTGTATATCTATTTATCTATGTAATTATATATTGCATTACTGTCGGCACGGCACTGGTAGCACATTGGTATTTCCTTCTGGTATGGGCAATGGTTCGATTGGAGCTTGTACACATTTGTTAAGTCTGACTAAAGTACACCACACTGAAGAAGACCCAAAGCACCTTTCCACCAGGTTAATCACAGCGGCTTGCACTTCTTATTCATATATACAGACACAGTGTGCCTGGATATTTGGCTATGTTGCTGTCTGTCTCTCTATCTTGTCATACCATCTCTCTTCTTTAAGTCTTAAGTCTTAAATTAAGTTATACTGTTCTTTTTAATTATTTTTGATTCAGTTTTATTATTTTTACAAAATACCTTAGAAGCATCATATATACTTGATGCCATGTATCAATACAAGCAGCCTTAATTAATATATTTAAATTACCCCTTTTCCTTTTTTTTTTTTTTTTTTTTTTTTTAATGATGTACAAACACATTTGGTGTCTGTAAATATGTCTAGTTTATCTTATTACTAAAGATCATATCTTTTTAGTCTCCAAGATTAATTTTTGTTGTCAAACATCCTGGAATGCTTTTTTATTCAAATACAATTAAATTATGGTGACAAGTAATTATTGAAAAAAGCACATATATGTTTCTGTCATGGTATTTGTCTAGTTATGGCTACATTAGCATTATATTATTATATGCCACACTTCAAAATTATTTGTAGGGTTTGTCACAAGACCATACATATCGGACTCAGTTTTGTTGTCTTTAATCTTCTTATTCTGTTTGTGGCCTGTGCTTCTATCATGTGAAACCACTAAAACATTGATTTTAATACCCCTGCTCCAAAATTGCAATTATATACTAAATGGTTTAAAGGCACATACTCTGCAAAATACTCACTTACCTATTAGTAAGTGATACATAAATTGAGTTCCTAATTGCATGCTCATCTCATTATTCTCCCCCCATTTTTTTTCACCACTTTTTATCCTTCATATTCTGCAATTTATGCATAGTCAGGTAGATGGTTGCAGTGCATGAGAATTCCCTGAGTATGGTTGAACAGTTTCATAAAAATTATGATTTGTTCTTCAACATGAAATATGTTAGATAATGATTACAAAGTAATGATGTCCAAAGTGCAAGAAATGAGTACCTTTCATCCACCTCCCACTTACTGAATACTGTAGTTCAGGCTTGTATTAGGGATATAATGTTCAGGTCATGTAGTCTCTGGAAGACTATGTTATATAAAGTAGAAATCAGCAGAGTTGTTGGTGTTTCTATAACTCTTAGGCACAAGATGCTGCACTCATTGGTTTGGTTTCTATGGATGGTCAGGGGGGTAAGTTCAGGGGCAAAGAGGCTACTGACACCCTAACACTGTTAAAACATGTATTTGAGTTATATAACATTGTTGAAAAGACACCTGAGCTGAAAAAAAGTATTTCTTAATATTTACTCATTAAAACAAGTTATGGGGGTTTGAAAGCTATTTTCTGAAATCAAACACCTAAGGTGGGTTGAGACTTTAAGATTTTTGAAAGAATTTGAACTACCTGTTTGCCAATAGTCAAACAAAGCTGTCATGGAACAGATTAAATTACAAAATATTAAGAATTATTTTGAGTGTCAAAAAATTCTATTTCCCAGTTTTATTTTTATCTGTTTATTGCTTACCAACAACTGGTTTACTTTACCAGTTGATTCTAATGTCAGTTTTGTCTAAAAAGTTTGTTATATTCTAACAAAGGTTTTACCAAGCTGTTCATGCAGATGTTGTCAAAGTATAAAAGATTCATGAAAGATAAATTTTGCAAGCTAATAAAAAAGTTTTATTTCTGTTGCATTATATAAATATAAATGTGGTTGTTTTGTTTGGATATTTTGCTCAACCTGCTTGTGCTTTGTACATGCTTTATCTTTACGTGACCTTTGATTAATCATTTGTACTGGACATTCTTTTCTATAATCACTTTACATGTTTTAATGCTTGTCTGGATGGGGTTTTTAATCTGTGATGAAATATTGTTCTTAAAATGTAATGATTTTTTCTTAATAAGTTATAACACAAGCCTTCTGTTATTGAAGTTAATTTTGCACTTGAATTTGTGTGAAAAGGCCTCCCTTGAGGATTATTTTAATTTAAACAAATGTAAATTTTGAATTGAATAAAATCATGCATTTTTTCAGACATTCCTTTGGTTTAATTATATACAATACTGTAGGTGCCATCTTGTACATTTATTTACCTTTTTTTGGTTGACCATCAGGTGTATTTAAAAAGTTTTGAGAGCTATATGGCAGTTATGAACCCAAAATATATTGCACAGTACATGAATAAAGAGACTCTTATTTGCATTGAACCCTGCTTTCAGAACAACTGGATAAGATTGAGGAGGGTATGGATGAGATCAACCGTGACATGAAAGAAGCAGAGCAGAATTTAGAGGGGCTGGAGAAATGCTGCGGACTGTGTGTGCTTCCTTGGAAAAAGTAATTATAAAAGACTGAGCTATTGTTATTGTGTTTTGTTATTTTTAACATGTGTTGAACTACTGTGTTATTTAGTGAAGTGGACCTCTGGAAAGCAATTTTTCCATTCAAATTTGCTGTAGTTATCTGAAGGGCTAAAATACAGATGGAGTGTGATATTGAAATTTTCAAAAATCAGTGTTCATTTCCCAGTTTTTCTGCCTTGTTTTAGTTTGAGAATTCCTTTCCCTGTATCAAAGTGTCAACTTTCACATATATTTTACATAATGATTTTATTTTGTACACTTGTTATCTGAACCAATGATGTGCTGTTTTATTTAGAATCCATTGGTTGTTATAGCTGCAGTTGTAATGTAGGCACAGGCCTGTACTAGTTGTGGTGCAGACAAGTTTGTAAACAAGTTTTTGAGCACTGTTGAGGGAAACAGTACCAATAAAAGATTCATTCATGTTAAATTTTCAGCTTCCTAGAATGAATGATTTTGTCATTGAATTGAATTTTTACTCTAGACTTTCAGTTAAAACAAATAAATAAGGAAATAAAGTGGAAATATTTTAATGAAATACTTATATATACTTAATGAGCATTTATGATTCTTTTCCAGAACTAAAAGCTTTGAGAAGGGAGGGGATTACAATGCCACATGGAAAGCATCTGAAGATGGCCAGGTGAACTCCAATGGTCCCAGAGTCCAGGCCCCTGGAGAGCAAGTCATGATTGGTGGCAACTATGTCACAAGGTAAGAAGATACAGTGATCACACAGCTGTGAAATGAAAGCTGATATGCTGATTTCTGTTGGCTGTGGTCTGTGAAGAGCAGTTTTTGATTATTCAGGCAGAAATATTTCATTTACTGAAACCATTTATGCATATTGGTTTCATATGTATCTATGAGAAATATTGTCGGTCTTAAAATATAACTGTATGAGCTATTATTCTGTTATTCTATGTGGCACTGGTTTGTAAGTTTATTACTGGAACAGGCTGTCTCAGTTAGAAAGCATGTACTGTTTGTAACAAAATTACTGAATTTTGTCGTGCAATTATTTGCAAGATTTCTTATAAGCCACTGCAGGTTTTTAAACAAAATTGTGGAGTATTTTTTATACACAATTGACCTATATACTGTTTGTCAGTAAAAGCTTATTTTGTAACAAGATGCTGAGGAAGTTTGAGCTTTGGGCTAAGTTAACTTTTAAGATTTCTTGGAGATATTTTTATAGTGTCATTACTATGTCTTTAGGTTTCCTCTCTCCTGCTCTAAATTATGGTGAAGGACATTTTGTAGGGCATAATATTTTTAACATTACAATTACGTTGTTATGAATTGTTTATCTTTAATTTCCTTTATATTATTCATAAAGTTAACTCATCCTCAAATGTCAAAGTTATTCTCCAACTGGTCTTGATTCAAAATGAGGATGTTGTAAAATGAGTTACTGCTGTCATTTTCTAAGATATGACTCTGAATGAGGTAAAAAGGAGTGGGAAGAATGTAGAATAAGATTATCAGATATTGATTGCTTGATTTGTTTCTGGTAGTATTTAAAGTATGACGTTCAGAAAAATCTGAGCTGCTGCGTGCATAGATTGATTTACATCAGCAGTGTTGAGTGTAGGTGTATAGATCGTGGTGTGAAATGCCAGTTCCATTTGTTCTCATCAGGCTGAACTTCCTATTGCAGGCTACAGTTACAACCACTGTTCTTTCACACAGGGACAGCTGCAGTCAGTACAGTACCTTGACTAGATTTACATCCATGTTAAAGTGTTTCAGTCCACAGGCTTGTGTTTGAGAGATAACAGTCTCTGGGAAATGCACTCTGGATTAGATCAATAATCCATCTGCAATGCAATGATAGTGTGTGATGGATGGGACCTGTTTCTACATTTACATCTGCCCTTTTGGGGACGTTGCTATAACAAAAATAATATGACTAATAGAAAACCTCTTATGTAGAACTCAGATAACCAAACTACGCTACTGAACTGCTGAGAAATATTTGTATGAACAAATTATGATTGATCTGCATGGTATTGACTGTAATACACACATAGGTTTTTACAGACATAAAAATCAACTTGATATGACTGAAATCCATTCTTGATAAGTAATTTTTTTTATTTTTCCCTTATTAAGGGGCAGAAGTCTATTTATGGTAATATATACATGGTTTTGATCTTGAGGGCCATTTAAAGGATTTTTGTTGACTTGAATGATCTGAACAAATGAAATATCTCCCCACGCTAAATCCCATTTAAGGAAACAAGTATTCTAGGTTTTGCTAGACAATAGCGAGATGGGTATGCTTTGAAATGATGGAAGACCTAAAACAATCTGTACAAAATTAAATGCTTTTTTTTTAAAGGCTTGATACATTTCCTTGGTTCAATACATGACCTAAGAGTTTTGTGAAGTCAACTTCAAGTTTCTTGCTTCTTTGCCTTCTAATGTACTAGTAATATGCTTAAAATTAAACAAGTTCCAATGGGGACTTGTCAACCAGTCTGGCTGGCAAACATTTTAACCTTTTTGCTCTTGTCTGTTTTGATATTGATACTGTTCCCATGGGCAGGGATGTCCAAAGTAGTTCTTTTTCAGTGGAGGTTTTATCTTAAGTTCAGTACCCTACAGTAGTGGTGTGTGGTTCTGTAACATTCTTAAGAAAAATATAAATGGATTGTACAAGTAAAAATACTTCCTCTGATTTGGCAAGGGGGTAATGGATGGCTACAGAAGGGCTGCATGCCAACTCATACATAGTCATCGGCAATTTTGATCTTCTATTTGGCTTCATGTAAAGTATCTAATACATTAGCATTTTAAACACTTATATGTGTATAGATAAATGATTCAAGCTGAAGAACAGTGTAATGGGGAGTTATATAGTAGTGTTTGAGTTCTACTATATACCTAATTTAAGTAACTTTTTGAGTTCACGGTCTTCTGCTGTAATAAAGCATGGAGGATACAGCTGGTAACTTGTATGTAAGAGCTCCTATCAATAAGAATGAAATTGGGAGAAATTAATTAAAGAAGTAAAACATTTCCAAATCACAACTTGAAATCAATTTTCCATTAAATGTACTGTACCATGCATTTAAGCTTATTAGATTTAGTTTGATTTGTCTATGGCATTATTTTATCCACACAATCATACAAATCCTCTTTTATTTTATGTATTTAGAATAACCAAAGATGCAAGAGAGGATGAGATGGAACAGAACATCTCAGAGGTTGCAGGCATGATTGGTAACCTGAAGAACATGGCCTATGATATGGGCAATGAAATTGACAACCAGAACAGACAGGTGGACAGAATCAATCAGAAGGTGAGGGTCTTTAAAATTCTTTTCAAGATTTTATTCTCATCCATGGTTGATACCTCACAGAAGAATGAGACATGGTTTGTCATTTGTTTTGGAATTAATTAATTTTTAATACTTTTTAATAATTTCAATAAGATTTGAAAAAAGAGAACTGAGTTATGCTATGAAAATTAAAAGTTGATTTTAATATCACCTATCCCAGATATTTTGTTTCAGTAATTTGTTGGTCTTCTGTAAACTTTCCTTAGCACCAGTATGTGGGCTTTGTGAATTATGTTTAAAATACTGTGTCTAGAAATTTACTAGATACAATTTATTTGTCATAATTCATTTATAGGTTTCCGCATGTTTAACATATTCTATCAAAATTGTTAACAACAGATTCATGATAATGAATAATGGCATTTCTGTTTCTCATAGCTTTGTTATCCACAGGGGAACATTAGTTTATGGTTCCTGTCTTCATTGATTGAGTAAAGATACCTCTGCTTGACTTGATATTTGTACTGCATTAGTGCAGTGCTGGTCAAAGCACTTGATTAATGGCGTGTTTATGTTTGATATTTATCGACTTAAAGTGTGACAGCAGATGATGATTAAATTATTTTGCCTAATAATTTCATAATAATTGGCTGAGACGTTTTTTGTTGCATCTGTTGCTGTGATATTTGTGCTTCGGATTGAAGTAGGCATTTAAAGATTACACTATATCATACAGTGTTGAAACAGATTTGATTATAGTGAAGTCTGAGTCATGTAAGTCAGTTGGCAATACATCAGTGGCAACAAAAAATAAAACACCTAAATTAAATTATTGCATATCTCTTGTGTCGAAAGTTAATTTTGGATTCATCTTCCCATCAGAAAAAATATGTATTCCAAATTGGTTTTCTCCAGAGACTTAGATAACCTTAAATACTCCCAGTTAATCATATTTTGTAGGTCCTGTGAATAGAATAATATTCTATATATAATAATTTTAGAATAAAATGATCCAGACATAATGCCCAGCATGCCATATACAATCTTATTTATCAACCTTACCCTGGGCTCACACTTCACTTAATGACCTGTAGGCTCATTGGTCATACATTTATGATTTTTAAACAGGTAAATTATGTTTATTGTGACATGTTTAACCAGAGAATGTTATTGTTGTTAACTTGTTATTGTTCTGGAATTTGTATCATTATATCTCTTAAAAAGAAATGTTAATTTAGTTGAGGGTCAAGAAATCCGGTCACAGCTGCCGTAATAAAAACCTCTGTTTTCCTTGTTATTTTAGGCCACCTCAAATGAAGTCCGTATCAATGAAGCAAACAAGAGGGCTAACAAACTTCTTTAGTCATGATGACTGGTGGAATTCTCTTATATGCAGGTTCAGAAATAAACTGCAGAAGAGATTGCAATCAGGATGTGTGATCGCTCTTTAATTTCATAGTGTGCAGTAAGAACTGCACCAAGAAAGCTTGCATTCATTATTTCATCAAATAATTTCTTCTTGTTTGCAGCAATTTGCAGCTTTATTTCATTATTAATTTAAAGTTTTGTTGCATGATTTCAGTTTAACAGAGAATGAAACTTTTTTTGTTTAGGTTATTTTTCACACTATGTGGAGTTTTGCCCAGGCATAATGCCCATGATTGAGGGCAATGTACGTGTTATAGGTAGATGTTACTAGTAGTTAGACCATTGCACATCTTTCTTGGGTCCTATTTTTTAGGCCACCTCAAATGAAGTGCGTATCAATGAAGCCAACAAGAGGGCTAACAAACTTCTTGGTTAGTCATGATGAATGGTGGAGTTCTCTTCATGCAGGTTCACAATGACTATTTACACAATAGAGACAATAACACCATGGATACATTGAAGCAGCAACAGCATTCATTTTGTTTGCAGCAAGAGTTGCTTGTGACTAACATTTCAAGTTCCATTGGAACATTTCCATTGTGCTTTACAATGGAGGAGGAAGGAGGGGAAGTGGCAGCATCAGCATTGTCTGTCAAAAATCATTATTTGCAACTTACAACATTTTTCTTTCATAGCATCTTTTTATAGTTTAGTCATTTTTAGTGGTCTTTCTTAGTCACCATGGGACTGCATTATGGAAAGATTGCAGCTTTTCGGCGATGGAATTCTATCTCTTATTTGCAGCAGTTGTTGCTTGTTTTGCATTTTCTGTCCTGTTTTATTGTTTTTCTTTTTATTTACATGATACTGTTAAGTCATGAAGATAGCCATCTAAATAGAATTCTCATTTCCTGGTTTGCAGTGGCATGTTCTGCAATTTTTTTAGTTTGATTATTGCATTGCACATCTTTATTTGGGTGCTGTTTTTTCAGGCCACCTCTAATGAAGTGCGTATCAATGAGGCCAACAAGAGGGCTAACAAACTTCTCAAAAACTAGTCCATCATCACTGTGCTGCAGGCTTGCAAGTCTGGACCCCCACAGTCTCCATGATCAGTTTTGATATTCTGGTAGTATTCAAATTATGTAATTATATACCACAATGGACAATCTCAAATTGTTAAATTAGGTGATGTGAACTAAACATATTTCAATAATCCAAAGGAGAGGGACTGCTATTTCAAATTTACTTTGTGTATTAAAGCTATGACTGATGTGTTGACTGTCCTCAAATAAAAAAAAAGTTTTTTTCTTTGTCAAAGGTTGAATAAACACTAAAACATGCTTTCTTAGATGAATGGGATGGAGGAATTTTTCACAGTATTGATGTGAAGTTCAAAGGCATCCAAATATATTTTCCTTTTACAAAGTGATCATGACATGGCTTCTGGAACTTTGTGCAATTCTTTTAGGGAGATTAGATTAAGGATATATACGAATATGTGTGTATGTATGTGTATTTCAAAAAAAAAAAAAAAATTAAAAAATCATATTAAAAGTTTTAGCCTCTATAGGCTCTTTCAAGCTATTCAGTTCAAAAATATTTTCATGAACATTTTTATTATTCATTGGTAAAATAATCAAACAATTCCATCTGGTAACTCACTTATTGCATGCTTGTGTATTTCTTTCTTCATTTTTAACATGCTTTTCACAAAGTCTGTCTGAATTTCATATTGTTGAATTTTGTTTCTGTTTTGTTACTTCAGTTACATTTAATTTGCTCAAAGTAATAAATGCTGGTGCACTAGAATCTAGAGGAAACAGAAATGTGTAGTTATTTTAGAGTTTTGACTTTTATCTTGTTCATATAATATCTGTATTCTTATTAAGCAATTTATTGTTTGGGTGATTACTAAAAATTCTGTCATTAAGCCTTTCATGTAAAATGATGCACTTAAGGGTGCGTACATAATATTGTGCACCTTGATTTCCCTGACAGAAAATTTTGTAAATTCAGTCAAAATTAGCTCTTTGAAGCCCAGAGAATAATTGATCCTTTAATCTGGCTGATGTAAAATAGGGTGTATTGCACCACATTGCTTTCCGTATGTTTGTGGAGTTGACTTGTTACACCCTGGCAATGATGCAGTCATTATTCAAAGTTTTTAATTCCCAATTCTAAGAACAGGATCAATCAAATCAACTGGGCATTTAGTCAGTGATAACACATTTGTTAAATTCAACAGCATTTGTATATTGTAAAAAAAATTCTTTCATACCAAGATCAAAGGGGATATAGGTCCTCTGTAGTGTGGTGTGTGAGAAAAACCAATGTTCTTAGGACAACCTTTTTAGTTGTAATAATTACGGTGTAAATTGATGCTCTATATGGTATTCTCCTCAATTGTAATACTTTGCAGGCATTTGAAGGCATCGATGGGATTCTGTCTGGTGTAGCCAGACTATAAATGTATATTACACTTTTATTCATCTCCAACTTAACTGTCTGTAATAATTTTCAAGCAAAATATCCAAATTAAGTGTAAGTCATGTTGTATATTGATCATTTGTCACCATTATATAGATTATTAGAAAGGAATTAAACTAGTCAGTGTTCTGTGCAATGGACTGGACCTCCAGATACCATCCAATCCTCCACAAATCATGTAGCTGGTTTTATTTCAACTATGCAGTGCATCATAACTGCTTAAGATTCTTCTAGATATACAAAAAATTCAATTTTATTGGAACAAGTCTCTAGGTTGTGTTCATTCAGATAAAACATACCTACACTGCTGTGACTGAGTGCTGACAGAAACTTGCATTTGATTTATTACTGTATGTTCTGGTACAGAATTCATTCTAATTTCCTCTATTTATAAGTAAAAGGGCCTCTGTAAGACAAGTTTAAAAACTGTGTGAATCATTGTCTGAGGCCTTAAATTATCCATCTGCAAACAAAAAGAAAGCATTGCATTACTCTTAGGGAGCGTTTAGATAAACACATCATGCAAGTTAGATCAATCTAACTCTACAGGAGATTCTCCCTAACTGCAATCATTGTCATTGTCTTAAATGTCTGGGAAGCCTCCTCAAGTGCAAGTAAGGGGGCACTTCAGACAATTAAACTGATTACAATGAATGCAGTTTAGTGAGAATCCCCCTCAGAAGTGGATCAATTTAGCTGGTATGATGTTTGAATCTAAACACAGTCTTAGCCTAAAAGTAATCTTTGTAGACATAATTCTCAATTTGAAAAAAAAGGGGGATTTTGTCTGATATTGTTTGAAAGCCGTATGGTCATTTCTGGTTGAAAAAGTTTTTTCTTGACTGTCCCAAAAGAATGTCAATTTTATCATTGATTTCTTTGTTAATTACAGAATGACATACAAGTATATATATTTGTATCAATTGTTGATTTATTCTGTATTCATTATTCTGAATTTGTATAACATGTCAAAAAGTATGTCAGATGTTCTTATATTTCACAGATTCCATTAAGGAGGCATTCCACTTTTCCTCTGTTTCTAAGTACTTTCTGAGTATTTTAGAAATTATTGTGCAAATGTCTTTGTGTAAATTTTCAATAAAAATTTAGTTGAAAAAATCTTGCTGTCTTTTATGAATGATTTACACTTGGTTGTTTGACTTAAATTCAGTGGATTGGAATGAGGGTGTGGTGTAAATTACAATACATACCCATTGAACCACCCACATGTCCATTGATCTGAACCCATAATGATAATGCCACTTACCAAAGAGATGAAAAGAGATCTCTTTGCCATGGACAAAATTATGAAATTCACAATTTTGTCCATGCTTTGCACAAAAAAAAAAAAAAAAATCTTACAAAGTTCAAATTTTAATTAAAATGAAGAGAATTACACAATGCCATAATTAGTCAAACTTTCATGTGAAAAATAATTGCAAATACATTTCTCTTTAAGTAAGTATTTAGTAGCAAGTAGATATGACTGTCTTTATTAACATAATGTGGTTTTGAATAGCAGCAAACAAGAAAGCTAAACACAAACGTCATTCTTACACTGCACTTGAAATTGTATTTAAATGCACTGAATGCATTGCAAAAGTAATAAGTACACATATGAAAAATCTTTGATCTCTGGAAAACTGACTAATTCACACCCTGATGGGTATCACGAATGACACTTGGCAACTGCCTAGCCTTGGTGAAACTTCTTCCATTACCCGAGTCCAGACACCACAGTCTTACTGCTACATGTATATGTACAACTTCTACATATAACACAACATTCACTTGTGGACAGTAGAAACTGGACAAGAATATTTTAATAAAATCACTTGTATCACAAAGTACACAAAGTAACAATAAGAAAATGTCAATCTAAATTCTGTCATAGGTAATAGTGTTATTTTAATAAATACATGCCAACTGTACTTAAAATTTAGTCGTAATAATCAACTGTTGTGGTTAAATAGAATCGGATGTGACACTTGCAATTGTCTCTCAAGATTTTTATGTTCTATGAACCATTCCCAGAGATATCGTACTAACTTTGGATCAATCTATCTCGAAGGGGATTCTCACTAAATTGCTATCAACTTAAGCGATTTAAATGTCTGTCACGTCTGCTAAAGCTGTTAGGGGGTAATAAACTACTGGAAGCTGAGAGTGCACAAAAGTTAATTACCCCCTAGCTGATTCAATAGGTGTGACAGATATTAAAGCCGCTGAAGTTGATAGCAATTTAGCCTGAATCCCCATGGATTTAGATCGATCCACCAGGATCGATCTAAGCATGGGAACCCAGTCTTATAGAGGCCAAGAGCAATGGCCAGGCTCTCTCCCTTCACTTTTCAACCTCAAGCCACAATCCAATTATCCACAAAATGTCATATTTAGTATTCCTGCTTGTTCTTTTCCTTTTATATATTAAGAACTGGTGTAATTGGCTGTTGTTTTTTTTTCTCAGAATATTCTGACAGCTTGAGCTCACATTGTTTTCCTGTTTTAAGAATTAAAATTCAACACCACTGAAATCGTTTGGGCAATGTCTCACTTCCTTTCTTGGTTACTGAGTTAGACTCTGTACACAGGGCAATTCTAACTGGTTTGGTTCATAAAAGTATTTCAATTAAACTCCTTCAAGATGATTCTACACAGGGGAGATGATGAAAATGTCATCAAAGTTGCTGTGGGTAAGATTATTAAGTGGTCATTTAGAGCATGCCCCAGGATGTTTTTGGTGCACTTTAATCAAAACTTCGTTACCTTGGGGGTTTGCCCTCCTATTGCTCACCCTATAAACCACAAATGATTCTGGTGTTTGGTCTCTGCACAGTGATCAGTTGCAGTGGATGACCCTTCCTTCCCACAGAAGACATTAAGATGAGGTCACAGAAATATCATGAGTTTAAAAAGAAGCCTGAGCATCCTCTGTATTTCTGTTTTCTGTGTACATTTCTCATTTTCAGCAGTTAATAGTAACTCATTTCTTGTTCTCGGTCCAAGTCAATCTTCATCTTGAGACTTTAATTAAATTTTTTCTTGGAAGCAGAAAATCTTTCCATGTACTGCAACGTGATAAGAATGATTAGCCACAATATATTAATAAAATTCTAGTGTTAAATCTCCACAATGAATGATGGATATATCTACATAATCATTTGAAAATCAAATCCAATATAGTACTATCCCAGGGTCCTATGTAAATGTTAAACATTTATTAACAGATAATTTTTTCAATTGACAAATTATTTCTTGTCTACATATATAATCCATACCTCATCATATCCCTCCAGCTGATGAAATTGTTTCATTTCAAATATATTGCCTTCAACTGCAAGCAGAGAAATCTGTGATTCCTTCATGATTTTTGGAGTCAATTCTGACAGTTCCAGACAATTTTCTTCCAACCTTAAAACCTTCAACCTTGGGCACTCTGCAACAGCTTCTGATAACTTAGATATCTGGAAAAAATACAAAGTAGGGCAAAAAGTAACCAGCTAAGCATTTCGTGAAACATTTGTTCCCATGAAAAGTTGTTGCATAAAATGATGTGGAAAAAGAAAGCCAATCAAAATCAAAATCATGTTACAGTGGTCTGTCAAATAATTTTTCACGTAATATTTAATCATATAAAAATCAAATAGTGTATTGATAACATACAACACTTCCCTAAAATCATATCTGTATAATATGAATTTAAAAGTTACAAAGACACACTATTTGTAATGATATAACAATAAGTATTAAGCATCTAAACTAATTTACCTGGTTCCTATTGAGATTGAGTTCAATAACAGAAAGTGCTTTCACTTGATCTGGAACTTCTCGTATGGTATTGTGGGATAAGTCTACTGAATCTAGAGACTTGAGCTCACACAACTGAACAGGAAATGCAGAGAGTTTATTGTGTGTGAGGGTGAGTGTTTTTAGAGCTGACAATTTTGTAAATGCACTTGGCAGCCTAAATATTTTGTTCATGTCTGCTGATAAAGACTCTAGTTTTTTCAGGTTACCAAACTCTTCTGGAAAACCATCTAAAAGAAACAAGAAATATATATGATTTCCAGGAATATGAATTAGCAGAATCTTAATAGCTATTAGAGCAGACTTCCATGTGTTTAATAACTAATATCTTGCCAAATATTCAATCATAGTTACAAGCTTAAAATTATTTTAAAAAATTCAAGTATTTATTATTCATTATTTTCTCAGTTACGTGTATATACTATATCCTAGTAAATCATCTGTTAAAATTTGGTAATATTACACAGAAGTAATTTATACATGTCATATCAAAAGGTTTAATTTAATAAATCTATATCCATGATGCAACATTTCCAAATTACCTAATCTATTGTCATTTATTGCCAATGCCTTAAGCACATTAAACTGGCCTATAGCTGGTGGTACAGATGGAATCTTGTTGTGGGACAGGTCTAATGTACGGAGATTCTTCGTTAATCTTAGGAGTTCTCCAGGGAACTGGAATTCACAAACATCTGATTCTGTCAACAAGGCAATTAACAATTCTCTTTAAAAATCTTACCATAACAATTGACATCAAACAATAAGCATGGTAAACAAAGTGCTCTCCCCTCCCCTCCTTGAGTTTCAAACATGTAAATTACCAAATTTTGCTGCTAATTTGCAAGAAAGAATTTTATGTTCTTGCAAATTTGCCAAAAATTAGCAGCAATATAATTTTTTCTTGCAAACTCCTTGCCACAAAACAGTTTTAGTTCGCAGCAAATCTGCTGGAAACTTCTCACTTCGTTAAGGGTTTTATCATTCGGTTTGAAGGCTTTAACCACTTGTTATAGTTTATTTTTGCATTGTATTGGATTAATGTGGCAGTCTAAGGTTGTCCTAGGTGGTTTTCAAGTTTATGCACCGGGTTTTAATATCATTTAGCGATTTTACGACAATCGTTTACTATCCAAACAAGGTGACAGCCGAGCGTGGTTTTATCTAAAATCTAAGATATTTAATAGGAGTGCTGCTGAGCAATGTCAGGCGTGGGAGTATCTGGTCTACAATGCAGTGGAGTGGACCGTGGTACAGCAGTACATCTATGATCTACTTGCACAAGATCACCAGTAAATAATAATAATAATAATGGTACCTCACTAAATCCTTGCTTGCTAAGGTTGCAAGCGCCCGTTTTTTCTGCAGTGTCAATGTGTGGTTTGATAGAATTACCCATATTCCTAAACACACTACTTCCACATACAGACTAGTATCAGCCAAGAAAGATACTTTTATTTTGGTTTGCTTCGTAAATAGGGTGTCTTAAAACCAAGACAAGCTTCACCGCATAGTCTAAAATTGATTTTATGTTGAAATTGCTACTCGAGCCGAAATTCCTATTAGAGCATTTAATGTTAATGATAAATTAACAATGCATGTAGTAGAACTTTCCTTTCAGTTATTTTAACATTTAGAATCTTATCTTGATACACACTGCCATCTATGAGCCATTGCACCAAATGAAGCTCTCATTCTATAGCTTCTCCGAATGAAAAGGGCCTTACTTGCGAAAACACTTCAGCAAGTCTATTGGTCTGCTGGTATGTGCGTTTGTTTGTGATCACATTTGTGGAGGCCACAATTTTAGAGATTTTATTTCATTTTTTTAGATTGATCATAACAGACCAAGGACGAACAGATTTGATTATTCCAAAAAGTTCCAAATTACACGGTATACATGTACGCATCAGTTTTAGCAGAAATAATGACTGTTACTCCTTATATAATAATAATAATAATAATAATAATAGCAAACGGAGTGGAGAATTCATATTAGTAAATGAATTTGGCTCTCAATTTGAAAGTAAAGAATACATATTTCATTAAGCCCAGCAATAATTTAACATTTTCAGTCCACCTTTATTGCCTAAACTAATTTAAATTTGGGTGACAAGTGCATCTTTTTGGGAAGTATTTGTTCACACTCTAGTTAAAAGATCTATTCAGTTTTTGCTCTTATCTTAACCCGCACACGTACATCACGCGATGTCTTTTTATGTCTACCGTTCTCAATCATGAGTGTGTCCGGTGTATGATAAGAACAGCGAAATTTGGAGAAGGCAAATAACGCCCTGTCACATCTAAATTCAGCGGCATGTTATAGCTGTAGCGCACTTTTGGGAGAGTGTAAAAATCACCAGCCAGGCCAGGGATCGAACCCGGGACCTCTCGCTAACAGGGCGTGAGCTATTCAGCCGTTCTACCTCGTATCTGACACTACACTTCCCCCCACCCCCCACCCTCCACTCCTCCCTCCCATATACAATGCGAATATTAGCCTCTTTATCATAACCTTTGTTATCCTTGTTAACTTTAGCCGCAATAGTTTTCCAAGCTTGTTTGGGTTCTATTTCAGACCTTCTGATTTGCTATTTACACTGTCCCTGTGCACCCTTCTTTGCTTGCTATGCAGAGAATTGTGTATTTAGATTCAAATAAATGCTGTATGAATTTTCTAATTGGAAATCATTTAAAGTTTTGTACTTCAGTTGTTTTAAAATTTATAAAGCTTCACTCCACCATGGCAGTTCTTGCAAGGAGTTGCACATTTTACTACGAAGCGACTTTATCATATTATTGGTGACTTTATGTACATATTTATGATAATTTCTACAACCAACATTTTCATTTTGTAAATATACACCTATATCAAAAATCTCCTTATTAAAACTTTCCATTAAATCATCTTCTTTTTTTATTTTCCCAATACATTCGTGTTTAATGAAAAACACGTGCGGTATATTCAGACAGCAGATACAAGACTTAGATCGAAAATGAAATATTTATTTTATACTGTGCGTTTACATCAAAGTGTAAGCTTTATTCTTTAAAAGTTTCAAGAGGAGTTATGAGTTGTTTAATAATAATAATAAGTTATTTGCTATAATCGCAACCCAAATGATCAGAATCATCAAAGGCAATTGTGAAAAATCTAGCATATTGGAGAACGTGTCGCTTGATACTAGAATACCAAGCTACACCCATTGTGTGTTATGCATGTAAAATTATCATCTATAATGCAAACGCACATGATGCAGCTATCATGTTGTTTATCATACTTGATAGAAATTTATTAAAGGTTATTAACCCTTTATTATCATCATCCAGATACCGAAAATTAGTTATTTTCCTTTATCTAATTATTCGATAATATATCTATCTTTGTGTTGAATTAAAACGATGAAAAAACCTCGAAAATATAAAATATCGGCGTTTATATTTATTTCGTTGCCATGTATAAGCAAAGGCAACTCAAAGCTTTAATCGTCAATTTAACATCTTTCTATTTCGAGGTGAAAAAGCAATAGGTATGGGACGTAACTTCATCCCCGAACACGATTTAATCACAAAAATTAGCACAGTTCACTATGAGAGTGTAGGCTACAACCCCGTCATTTTGGTTTAAATGTGTTTGTTATGGAGTTATGAGCCCCTACAGATTTTCATCAAACGAAGGCATTATTTTACTTTATCAACGATAACATCTTAACTAAGACTTTTAAGAAAAATCGCTGGCAGGATTTGGAGTACTAAATGGTGCCATTAAATCAGCGTTAAAACGGTGATCGTTGTTGTTCAGGTTAAAAAGAATTTTGAGAAACCGATTTTTTAGTTTTTACCCCAAAATCGTAATTATGACGTCTCCTGTAAGATTATATATGTGTAAATGTTAATTGATTTAGTCACTGAACACTAACATTTATTAATTACCCAAAAGTATGTATGTAAGGCTGTAAATAAGGAGTTTTAGACAAAGGGTGACAATATCGTTTTCATTGTTTTAAATCAGCACAAAGGTAGATGCATTATTGAATAATTAGATGCAGGAAAAAACTCATTTTCGGTATCTGGATGATAATAAAGGGTTACAATAACCTTAATAACACAATACCATCTTGTTCTCGTTCACCATAAAACTTTGAGCATTCAGAGAGATGAACGTAAAGCAAATAGGGGAGACCGGGGCTAGTTGGACCCCGGGGTAAGTTGGCCCCCCGTCAATTTATGAAAAAGTAACTACGAGGTAAAAAAATTGGCCACATACTCTTGCAAAGTGACCGTAGCCTACAATGCTAAGGAAGTGTCGGACGTTAAAAAGTTTTACTTAAGCGGTGAGTCGAAATAAACGATTTTTGCACCTAAAAGTAATTTTGTTTAAGATATTTAAAAATCTATTTTCATAGGCTTTTGATCGAATATAAGATATGTATAGGGCATTAAACTGAAGCTCATTGTTTCAAGTTTCACACAGATGTATCATCGTTGCTCATTCTAGCACCATAAATGGCTACCATCCTTTAAAATAAATAATGTGCACCCGGGGCTAGTTGCCCCCCTTGACTCGGGGCAAGTTGGACCCTCATATTACCCACAAACCTTTGCGAGCAACGCTGTTTGNTGCGTTGTATTGGATTAATGTGGCAGTCTAAGGTTGTCCTAGGTGGTTTTCAAGTTTATGCACCGGATTTTAATATCATTTAGCGATTTTACGACAATCATTTACTATCCAATCAAGGTGACAGCCGAGCGTGGTTTTATCTAAAATCTAAGATATTTAATAGGAGTGCTGCTGAGCAATGTCAGGGGTGGGAGTATCTGGTCTACAATGCAGTGGAGTGGACCGTGGTACAGCAGTACATCTATGATCTACTTGCACAAGATCACCAGTAAATAATAATAATAATGGTACCTCACTAAATCCTTGCTTGCTAAGGTTGCAAGCGCCCGTTTTTTCTGCAGTGTCAATGTGTGGTTTGATAGAATTGCCCATATCTCTAAACACACTACTTCCACATACAGACTAGGAGCATCAGCCAAGAAAGACACTTTTATTTTGGTTTGCTTCGTAAATAGGGTGTCTTAAAACCAAGACAAGCTTCGCTGCATAGTCTAAAATTGATTTTATGTTGAAATTGCTACTCGAGCCGAAATTACTATAAGAGCATTTAATGTTAATGATAAATTAACAATGCATGTAGTAGAACTTTCCTTACAGTTATTTTAACATTTATAATCTTATCTTGATACACACTGCCATCTATGAGCCATTGCACCAAATGAAGCTCTTATTCTTTCTATAGCTTCTCCGAATGAAAAGCAATCGGCAATCCTCGGCTCATTCCGCAAGCTCCATCATTGTCGAGTGCGGAGACATCCGAGTAGTTCCGAGTGAATGAAAAGGGCCTTACTTGCGAAAACACTTCTGCAAGTCTATTGGTCTGCTGGTATGTGCGTTTGTTTGTGATCACATTTGTGGAGGCCACAATTATAGAGATTTTATTTCATTTTTTTAGATTGATAACAGACCAAGGACGAACAGATTTGATTATTCCCAAAAATTCCAAATTACACGGTATAGGCCTATACGCATCCGTGTTAGCAGAAATAATGACTGTTACTCCTTATATAATAATAATAATAATAATAATAATAATAATAATAATAATAGCAAACGGAGTGGAGAATTCATATTAGTAAATGAATTTGGCTCTCAATTTGAAAGTAAAGAATAGGCCTACATATTTCATTAAGCCCAGCAATAATTTAACATTTTCAGTCCACCTTTAGGGACCTATTGCCTAAACTAATTTAAATTTGGGTGACAAGTGCATCTTTTTGGGAAGTATTTGTTCACACTCTAGTTAAAAGATCTATTCAGTTTTTGCTCTTATCTTAACCCGCACACGTACATCACGCGATGTCTTTTTATGTCTACCGTTCTCAATCATGAGTGTGTCCGGTGTATGATAAGAACAGCGACATTTGGAGAAGGCAAATAACGCCCTGTCACATCTAAATTCAGCAGCATGTTATAGCTGTAGCGCACTTTTGGGAGAGTGTAAAAATCACCTGCCAGACCAGGGATCGAACCCGGGACCTCTCGCTAACAGGGCGTGAGCTATTCAGCCGTTCTACCTCGCATCTGGCACTACACTCCCCCCCCCCCCACCCTCCACTCCTCCCTCCCATATACAATGCGAATATTAGCCTCTTTATCATAACCTTTGTTATCCTTGTTAACTTTAGCCGCAATAGTTTTCCAAGCTTGTTTGGGTTCTATTTCAGACCTTCTGATTTGCTACAGACTTGACATTTAATATGGAATATTTCAGTTTCGAAGGTATGCCTAGTTAACAGTGCGCTCTTTTTTCGAAATTTCCGATCTCATATAAGATATATGAACGGAGAAGTGGGTAGTCAGGTGTATCGCTACCAATTAACTGACTACCATGTCTGTTGCGCTGCTGCATTATGTAATATGCAGTGATTTAATTGGGGGTGCTCCTTTGGGTTGGTCAAAGCTAGGCTTTGGCAAAGCATGGTTCTGTCAAAAAAGTATCCATATGTCGGCAACTACTGAATAGAAGAATTTGAAATTTTGCATGCAAGCGGTCGGTTTTGCAGAGCGTTAAATGAGCCAAGCAGTGTATTACAGAATTGTTAATCTGTGGCAGAATGCAGCGAAAAAGACAGACATTGCCAGACAGATTATAGCGCCAATTGGAACGGTCCGCACAGTTTTATAGAGTAATGCCCAGACTGATGTACCTACACAGAGTCCACACCCAATGTATTGAGATCTTACCACCAGGGTACAGGACCCACTGTCTTTCGGGATACTCTGCTGCAACTAAACAAAATCCACCCAGTCTGTTCAGAATGAGGGGCAACTTGCCACCAAAACGCGTTTTTCAAGGCCCCTAGCGTACACCAAACTGATTTTAGCAGGTAAGAATACCAGACGACCTCCAAGGTACCCATTGTAAACAGCAAAACATCATCGTCTGTTTCTCTAATGAATTGGGGACCATGACCGTTTCTGGATAGAACACTGAAACCGCGTGGCTTTCTTTATTGAGATCAGATTTCACCTGCACCGTCCAACTAGTCAAAACAGAGTTTAAAGACATCCAGAAGAGACCTACGACGATGCGTTTGCCGCGTCTAAAATGATTAGGGTCGTTGACAGCGTCAGTATTTGGAGTGGATACCACATCGGTGCCAAAACACCAATGGTAGTCATCGACGAAAACCTGCACCAGATCAAATAAAGGAAAAATCTGGGAAACACTTGACTATCATTTGATAAGGGGCACCTTAGGAACAATTTTAGGTTGCACAGTGAGATTGGCGGTTCACACAGAGCACTTTTAATAGCAGATAACTTACAGAACCAAGGGAATGAGCAGCTGCCTTGGTCATCAAAGTCGGGACATTTGAACCACATAGACAATATGTGGGTAGGCCATTACTCGCCGAATCAACGGGCTACATGTTCTACAACAAAACTGGGCCAGTTGGACAAGTTTTGACCGATGCCTGGAATGTTATTCCAGATTGAACTCTAAAAAAACTTTCCCAAGAAATGCTTTGTCGCTTGAGAGCGCTGGTAGCAGCCAGAAGAGGTCAGGTGTAACAGCGTCCGTTGCTATGACTAGACGCTGGCATGAGGGTCATTACTGGAGCGTGTAACTTATTTACAGACGATAATTTGGAAAATATGTAGATCTTAAATATCTCTTTTAATGAACGTCGTATGACATAGAATAGACAATGTATTTCTGTTTGCTTCACTGGCGAATTCAAGCAATGAACTGATGTCACCATGAGATCAGAAAGATAATAAAAAGTTATTAAAACACGATTTTAATCCTTATTTTCATTTATCAGTCAGCAAAATAGGAAAAAACTGATGAAAAATGATTTGGAAAAAAATATTCCATATTAAATGTCAAGTCTGTATTTACACTGTACCTGTGCACCCTTCTTTGCTTTCTTTGCAGAGAATTGTGTCTTTAGATTCAAATAAATGCTGTCTGAATTTTCTAATTGGAAATCATTTAAAGTTTTGTACTTTAGTTGTTTTAAAATTTATAAAGCTTCAATCCACCATGGCAGTTCTTGCAAGGAGTTGCACATTTTACTACGAAGCGACTTTATCATATTATTGGTGACTTTATGTACATATTTATGATAATTTCTACAACCAACATTTTCATTTTGTAAATATACACCTATATCAAAAATCTCCTTATTAAAACTTTCCATTAAATCATCTTCTTTTTTTATTTTCCCAATACATTCGTGTTTAATGAAAAACACGTGCGGTATATTCAGACAGCAGATACAAGACTTAGATCGAAAATGAAATATTTATTTTATACTGTGCGTTTACATCAAAGTGTAAGCTTTATTCTTTTAAAGTTTCAAGAGGAGTTATGAGTTGTTTAATAATAATAATAATAATAATAATAATAATAATAATAATAATAATAAGTTATTTGCTATAATCGCAACCCAAAGGTTGAAGTTTTACAATGTATCATAAATAAAATCATAAGTTATTTAAAAGTAACTAAAAATTATAAACTAAAAGACCAAAACTTTAAAACAAGACTTATAAGACAATTTGGAGTGTATTTTACATGAAATTTAAAAGACGTGCATTATAAAGGATGATTTAAAACGCTCCGTTTTCACTCTTGGTATTAAAAATTTGTTGCTGACCCTGAGATTTCTTGGATTCTTTTCTTTAAACAGATGGTGTAACTTATTAAAATTCTTGATTTTTGTAAAATAGTTCTTAAATAAAACGTCTCTTGTTCCCCTCAGAGAGGTGAGATAACTATAGCCTGTAGGGCATCCTTTTAAGTATAAAATGGGTAAATAATTCTAAGAGCTCTCACATTGTTCGGCTGTAAGACCAGGCCCCGACACAGGGCATGCATATTCTAGGACTGATCTAATTATTGATTTACACAGCTTCAAGGATATATATACGAAAATGACACCTACGGATTTTGTAAATACGGCGCGAAGCAAGTGTCGGGGACAATTTTGTCCTGCAAACTAACTGTATTACGTATGCTTTCAATAAAACCCTGGTGTTTGCGAGTTGTCTGGCCTGGTAGGTAAGCACGGTAACAGCGAGGCAAAAACGAACGAGAGAACTAGCAACAACTTCGTGAATTCTTTAAAATTTCATTGCCTCGAAAATGACATCTTACAAAGCAATCAATGGGCAAATGATCAGAATCATCAAAGGCAATTGTGAAAAATCTAGCATATTGGAGAACGTGTCGCTTAATAGGCCTACTAGAATACCAAGCTACACCCATTGTGTGTTATGCATGTAAAATTATCATCTATAATGCAAACGCACATGATGCAGCTATCATGTTGTTTATCATACTTGATAGAAATTTATTAAAGGTTATTAACCCTTTATTATCATCATCCAGATACCAAAAATTAGTTATTTTCCTTTATCTAATTATTCGATAATATATCTATCTTTGTGTTGAATTAAAACGATGAAAAAACCTCGAAAATATAAAATATCGGCGTTTATATTTATTTCGTTGCCATGTATAAGCAAAGGCAACTCAAAGCTTTAATCGTCAATCTAACACCTTTCTATTTCGAGGTGAAAAAGCAATAGGTATGGGACGTAACTTCATCCCCGAACACGATTTAATCACAAAAATTAGCACAGTTCACTATGAGAGTGTAGGCTACAACCCCGTCATTTTGGTTTAAATGTGTTTGTTATGGAGTTATGAGCCCCTACAGATTTTCATCAAACGAAGGCATTATTTTACTTTATCAACGATAACATCTTAACTAAGACTTTTAAGAAAAATCGCTGGCAGGATTTAGATTACTAAATGGTGCCATTAAATCAGCGTTAAAACGGTGATCGTTGTTGTTCAGGTTAAAAAGAATTTTGAGAAACCGATTTTTTAGTTTTTACCCCAAAATCGTAATTATGACGTCTCCTGTAAGATTATATATGTGTAAATGTTAATTAATTTAGTCACTGAACACTAACATTTATTAATTACCCAAAAGTATGTATATAAGGCTGTAAATAAGGAGTTTTGGACAAAGGGTGACAATATCGTTTTCATTGTTTTAAATCAGCACAAAGGTAGATGCATTATTGAATAATTAGATGCAGGAAAAAACTCATTTTCGGTATCTGGATGATAATAAAGGGTTACAATAACCTTAATAACACAACACCATCTTGTTCTCGTTCACCATAAAACTTTGAGCATTCAGAGAGATGAACGTAAAGCAAATAGGGGAGACCGGGGCTAGTTGGACCCCGGGGTAAGTTGGCCCCCCGTCAATTTATGAAAAAGTAACTACGAGGTAAAAAAATTGGCCACATACTCTTGCAGAGTGACCGTAGCCTACAATGCTAAGGAAGTGTCGGACGTTAAAAAGTTTTACTTAAGCGGTGAGTCGAAATAAACGATTTTTGCACCTAAAAGTAATTTTGTTTAAGATATTTAAAAATCTATTGGCTTTTGGCTCTACAAGGCCAAAAGTGTCTAACTGGGCCAACTAGCCCCGGTCTGCCCTAATCAGATCAGTTTCCCATCCAAAATAAATTTTGTCGCATTTAAGGGTTACTGCAAAGTTATAGTCATCTTACAGGTAAATTCTTGCGATTCCCTTGACAATGTTTTCTTTCACAAAAAAAAAAAAAACAAAAACAAATATGCTACCTGACTTCCCTTACGTTTGACACGTGGCGTATGCCTACCGAAGTGCTTGGAATTAGGCATAAAATTGGCCATACTGGATGTCACTTGATGTCTTGTTTTTAATGTTTTTAATGAACAAGGTATTGAACAATCATTTTACAATCTTTTTATTGCATGAGAATGATGTTTTAAGCCATACACGTTCTAAGACACTATTTTTAAAACTGAAAAATTACTAATGAACATTCCGTCCTCGGTCTATCCAGCTAGATCCCATCCACGGTGACCCCCGTTTCTTATTCCTCCCCGTCCGCGTCTGCGATCATTTGCAGAGAAAGGGGTGTAGATTTTTTTTTACGATTTTCGAACCAATGAACCTTGGGCTATCGAAACGCCCCCGTTTTATCACCACTACGCGAGTTTATCCACAGAGTCGTATATGCTGGGGAAACATGCAGACGCCCCCCGTCTTATCACACGTACGCAAGTTTTCCCACCGAGGTATATATACTGCTTCGCCTTTGGAAAAACGGCGAGTCTGCAGCCTCTCCACCGAGTCACACTAAATTACGTAGATCTTTGGGAAATTTTCACTTTAAATCTGCCTAATCTGATGTCTCTGGTAGAAGTATATTAAAATCCGAGTGCAAGAACCACGTTTAAGTTAACCCTGCGCACGACGGTTCAAAAATGGGTCTTGGACATACTTCTGGTTTTACAGTAGAAATCGAAAACCAAACACCACACGAATTGCATTTACGTGATTCTCGTGGTATCGACCAAATTAGAGGTGTGCAATCTACGGTTACTGCCTCCATACTGCCCGGCACAGTAGTCCAACAGGCCATAGAAAGTCGTGGACGTCAAGGTGCAAGCCATGGGACACATTTGGAAAATATTGAATATGTCGTTCAGCAGTACCAAAGCACTGCATCGGAGAACAGGTCGTTACAAAGTGCTTCACATGCTGATCATACCGATTGGGTTTTTCGTCTGGAATTATGTGCCGCATATTACAAGAGAAACGCATTCTATGTCGCGGAAATAATAGACAAAACTGGCCAAGTTCGTGCAAGAGAAGTGTTTGGAGAGGAAAATGCTGTAGAATACCGTCGTCAAACTGACATAAATTGCAGCGTGAATCCCATTCCAGCCAGTCGTGACTGTCCTTTCGCAGTGGAGATGACAGTCAGCGAAAATCCACGTAGGAAAATCGATTGGTGGAGCGTGCATCTACGTTTTAGAGAACGCTTGATGTAAGTAACCTGTAAGTACCTTGGCTGTGTGGAATGTTCATTCAGACGTTCATTGGACTATCTGACATTTAGCATGAATGCTAATTAATACATATTTATTTAGTATCTGCAATTATCATTTATTTTGAGTGGGAAAATGGTAATTTGTCTCTTCATACTGGTAGGGTCCAAGTTGAATGTGTAGTGCATTTTTTAAACAACCCACAAGTCACTCAGTTTGTTTCTCCCGCATCAGCTTGGTGTGACAAGAGAACAATATCAAAATCCTTAATAACCCATAAAAAGACCGAAAAAAATTTGCATTGATGCTTACATACTTAAAACAATTTTAAATTAGACCTAGGATACAAGATATATTCTATTTTATATTAGACAAAGGCCTGTGCCCTACTTATGAAAGATATTAATTCAACATTATTTACACTAACAAATTAATGATTGCTACAATGTTATCTGCGCAAAGATTGAATGCAACTGGTCAGACCCGTTTATATTTCTATAGGTGCATTGCCAATCCAGCTTGCTTCGTAGAAAGACTACATTTTTCGTTTGGTGTTTGGAAAGCATGCAGGATAGCTACAATACGTAAACTACGTGACATTTCCGAAGATTTGCACCTTCATCACCAAAGATTTAGTGTCGCCACAATCACGGGTCATTCCACTTCAATATTTGCCGCAGCAATTGGCGCTGCAGGAATTGTCGCTTCTTTCTTTACCTCAGGGGCATCTCTCATTTTATTAGCGGTCAGTGCCGCATTAGGAGCAGGTGGCGGAATAACTGTGAGTGGCAGTACCATCGCTCGCTCTGTTCTCTCAGCTTCAGCGCAAGCGGAGGCCGATGAGGTCTTACAAAAAGATCACAATGCATTACGTGACATATTGGTGCTGTTTGAGACTTTGAAACACGTAAGCAGACAGGATCTAATGAAAATCAAACAACAATTCAAGATGCACGACGTCTCCAGTAAAGGTATAATATTATCTACAATGCAACACACGGGTAGAATTGGATTCCTCGTGGGTTCAAATCTTCTTTATAAACCTGTCGTCACAGCGCAGAAACTCGCTGGAGAACTGACCGCAGTGGGCACTCGTACAGTTACCAACGCTGGACGCTCTGTGGCCACATCAGGCGGGGAAGATTTGCTCGAACTGTTTTTACGGGCAATAGGTATCCAGGTCCCAAGAAACCTTTTAGATTCTGTCAGCGGAATAATTTCACTGGTGTTTTTGCCTTTTGACATCTGGGGCCTTGTTGAAGCAGCTGCCATAGTGGCTAGTGACAGGGGGACTGAGATAACAGAGTTACTGCAACGTACTGCCCAAGCCCTTGAGAAGGAAATACCAGGTCAGCAAGACTTTGATATCCTGGTTAACAAATATCTAAGCAGTATTGACAGTATTTAGGACAACGTATATATTTTCCCCATCTGCGATGCTCGGACAAACATAATTTTACCTGGTGAAATGGCCCGGTTTATATAATTTTTTTAATAATATGGCGAATGGCTAGTGCTGTAGAAAAAGTTGGTACCAGCTATTGAAGGTAGACCTGGCGTAGTTCTATAGTAGTATAGCTTTCACATCGAGTGGTTAACATGCATGAATAATGACAATGAAAAGTACGTTTTGTATATACTCTAGAATTTCTATTGATTTGAGAATAACATAATTCAAACTTAAAACAACGAAAAACTGTTAAACTGTTACTATAATAATGATTTTCACTCTTATATTCATTGACTAATAATTGAAGCAGTTAAATACTGATGTAGAATTTCAATAAAACTAAACATATATTATTGCTTCTAAATGTCAACATGTACTCAAGTTAATATTATAAGCATGCATGTTTATGAACTGCTTTTTATCTATCGGCCCTGAACATATAACAAAATTAAAGGAACTGTTACATAAAATGCTTTTAAATCTTGTAAGAAAACTTGATAACAGAAAGTGTGCATGGTTTCATCTCTCTGCATTTGGGGCTTATTCTACATTAAATGAGTACATAAAATCTATATGATGTAATTGTCACATTTTAGGAAAGACTCACTAGGAATGACGAAATTACCATGTCTATTAAAATTTACACTTATATTTCTCTTATGAAGTCGCACTTGTTTAACTCCAATTAATGCTAATTTATTCCCCATGTTATATTCTTTACATATTTATTGGCTAAAAAACCCTTCACTTGTCTCTGTAATGCCGCACTTCAAACTTCTACAAATAACAATACTGGACCATCAAACTACACTTTTTGTTTACCAAAAACCAGCTTAAAATATGGTTGTTTCATATATGAAGTCACCGGGGTGTAGGCTAAATGATTATTACATGTTTGCTGAGATATGAAAATTGCAAAAAAAAAAAAAAAAAAAAATCGTATGATATATCTATTTTTCAACATATGGGACGCGCATCTTTCAGCTAATATGATACCAATCATATGATGCCTTTGTCGCCAAGTCGACGATCTGGTCGAGTGGTTAAATTGCTGGCCTTGCAGAGGAGTTTAAAAAAATTAAAATAAATGATAGGGCTTTCAGCTTTTCACATGGCTGTGAAGTTGTATCCTTGAACGGCATTGACGTCCACAGTTCCACATTGCTTGCAGGGTTAGTAGAGCCGTTGGTAGAAGCGTCTGCTTCTGGCTGCTTTCGATATTGTCACTTTGCCTCCCAATCGGCTGGCTGGCTAGCCTTATGGCCCTTTGCACCTTAAGCTTGCAAGGTAACATTCCCCCACCGCTGCGAGTAACTTCCACAAGGAAGTGTCAATACCTGCTCCGTTAACGTGATCCTTGCACACATCTTTGTATTGCAACTGAGGTCGGCCAAGAGGTCGAGCTGCATTAGTAAACTCACCAAACTGTTTTAGGATGCGGATAGAATCCATGCGGCACACACGACCCAACCACTCTTCGAGAGAATGGTCATAACACGGATAACAGAGAGTGAGCTAGCTGTCTCTGTTTTGAAAAACAGATAAATCAAATATTATCCTCTAGGTACACCCCATTAGATTTACCCGCCAAAATGGATTTTCCCGGGAAAATAAGCAATTCCTCGTACTCGCGAACCATTTATCTATCCCTCTCGGTACTCGGATTCGACCTTTGATAATATTTTTATAAAAATTGATTTTAGCTTAAAATGACTGGTCAGTCATTATAACAGCGACCGTTTCTCTATAAGCCCCAATGGAAATATCGACATCAGGTATGCTCCAAATGGTATGCTGTTTGTAAGGTTTAATAGAAGCTGTGGATGGCAAAAATAAGCATTTTGGGAATATGCAAACCTATGGCGTGTACCTTTATCAAAATGTATAGTCCATTCAGGGGAATTACCTGCACTAGCCTGAAAGAAAATAGTTTTACTTATAACACACTGTCACCTTCTCATGATATATGCCTTGGACTTTATGACTCGTTTGACAGTGTATTATTTCACACACATATTACAGCACATGACTGTGAGTCAAGCCGTTACCCACGGCAGATGGGTTGTAACCAAGACGGTGGATCGCATGAGCCTTTTAAAAATCTTAATACATATCTTTATCAACTTGCATCACTTATACTGTACGACTTTATGATGGTTAGAACCAAGACGTGTTAAAGAAGTCCAATGTAGCTAAATCCGAAATGATGGGAGTTGACAATCTCGGGTGCTTTGGTGCAACCGCAACAGATATCAGTGACATTATCGAGGAGGCACTTGATGGAAATAAAACAAAACATACCACCTCCTTGGTTTTTATCAAAAAATAAATACCATGGAGCTGATATCACCCTATGCGCGGTGTAAAGTTCGTCCCCTTCTTCTTAACACAATAACGCGTAAGATTTCAGATTTGGTCGTGAGGATGATGGGGCACGGTCTTTATCAATTATCTTATTGAAAGTAATACTGTTGGTTGCCTTATATTTTTTATTTTATTTAAATCACCTGTGAATTTACGCAATTACCAATTTAAAATTGACAACAAGGCTAGAATGTCCCATTTTTCGCACCCTTCGCTGACTTAAGCGCCCTCTATCAATGCCACGGCCCATCTATTTTATAGGACAACCTCCCTGTAACAAAACCTCCTACATTTGTCTATCATATCACAGTGTCAGATTAGATATAGATTGTCGAGTCAACTTTTCTTAACTATCGCGTCAAATTTGCTATATAGAGAGTCTTTGGGTGATCATATTTCTTTTTATATTGTTCTGAAAATAACGAAATTGTCCTGTCTATAAAAAAGGTACATTTCTATGTATAATTTGAAGTCACACGTGTATTACTCAAATAAATGCCGTAATGCTGGACTTGAAATATCGCAAATAACAATTCTGGACCATCAAGCTACGCCTTTTCCTTTAACAAAAACTTGCTTTAAAAAAACGTTTGTTTCACAATCGAGGTGCAGGCTAAATGATAAATATAATATTTGGAATATCGTAATTTGTCATCAAGACATACATTCATGTTTTTCATGTATAGTTACACTTGTGAAAGTAATATAAGTCGCAAAGCTGCATTTCAACAATTTTGACTTGTACAGTGTATAACTATTAAATGAAACAATGAACAACATGAATAGGCATACATATATTACAGCATTTACAAAATATTATTATTGAAAGAAAAGTTAAAGTACGCGGACTGGAAAATGTGACATGTATGAAGAAGCGTGTCTGGATATGACAAATGTTATTATTCTTGAAATAGTTTCAGGAAAAGATTTCAACTCGCCTTTTGCGTAATCCATGTTTCATGTTGTGTTCGGTCGTTAGAGGACTGTCAGCCCAATGTGACGAATAAAAAAATTAAAGACAGTTCACAAACAGGCCCCAAAGCCTATTGTAAAAAGTTATTTGCGCAAAGTTTGATAAATGCATCTAGTGAAAACCCCGTTTATATGTTATAGGTGTATTGTCAAGTCGGCTTGCTTCGCAAAAAGACTATATTTTGCGTTTGGTGTTTGGAAAAAGTGCAGGACAGCTACAGAACGTAAACTACGCGGCATCGCCGAAGTTTTGCACCTTCATCATCAAAGCATTAACGTCGCCAGGTTCATGGGGCATTCCTCTTTAATATTTGCAGCAGCATTCGGAGGCCAATGAAGTCTTACAAAAAGATCACAATGCATTACGTGACATATTGGTACTGAGACTTTGAAACACATAAGCAGACAGGATCTAATGAAAATCAAACAACATTTTGAGATACGAAACACTGCAAACATTCCCGAAAAATGTATCATATTATCTACAATGCACCACACGGGTAATATTTGATTCATTGTGGGTTCTAAATTTTTGCATTAACCAATCATCTCAGCACAGGAACTGGCTGGGGAACTGATTGCAATGGGCACAGGACCTAGTGTGACCACATCAACAAGGGAAACCTTACCGCAGTTTTTATTACAGGCAATGGGTATCCAGGATCCAATTAGTGTGTTTTAGATTGAGTGGGTGGAATCATTCCACTGGTGTTTTTGCCTTTTGACATCTGGGGCCTCCTTGAAGCGGCTGCCATAGTGGCTAGTGACAGAGAGTCTGAGACAACGTTATTACAACGCACTACCCAAGCCCTGGAGAAGGAAATTCCAAACCAGTAAGACTTTGATATCCTAGTTAACAAATATCTAAGCAGTATTTAGGACAACGAATATCTTTCCCCAAATTTAACTCAACCAGTTTTTATGTGCACACAGGGTTGCGATGCTTGGACTGATATACTTAAATCTTGTGAAATGGGTTTATATAATATTTTTAAAAATATGGCGAGTGCTGTAAAAAAGTTGGTACCAGCTATTTAAGGTAGGCTGTACTTCTAGACCATTGTGTTTCACATCTTTAGAAATGTTCATATTTAGAATAAGACAATAGATTAGTGAATGGAAAATACATGTATCACTGCTTCTGCGTCTTTTACATTTAACAATTTTTTCCATTTGTGAATAACAATAATTATATCAACAAAACATTGAAAACTGCAATTTTATACTGTAAAAAAGTATTCCCTTTTGAATTATGTTCCACGACTTACAATTGAATCAATCTTTTTGCGAATTTTAATACCGAGTATAGTTTATAAGTCAGAGAACTTCATCAGCTGCGCTATGTTATAAGAATAAAGTAATTTTTATTCAATATTTAGCTTTTGATTGTAGAAAAAATTACTTAATTCGAGTAAAGTTTTGGCAAACATAGACGATACCATACATTATTGCTTCTCAATGTCTTATAATTACCATCATATGTATGTATGAGAATGAACTTTTTTTCTTCAAAAAAACAATATTAAAATAGGGATGTAGATGCCTTTATTTCCCTATATTTGTTGGTTAACAAGTTTAAGTGTACATTACTTTTAAAAATGTATGCCAACTGTGCGATCTTAAAAAATCACGGACGAGTTCCATTGTGTTATTTGTAAAAAAAATTATTTGCGCAAAAATTGATAAATACATCTGGTGAAACCCCTTACTTTAATGTCCAAGCGTAAGCGATACAATGAGCACAAAACTAAAATCCTTTATCCATTTTACTAGTAGTACAGATAACATTTTTTTATTTATTATTTTCTTGGTATAGACATAACGTTTGTCTTTATGTCCTATAAGTAAAATGCATTGGGGCAGTACGTATTCCAATTAATGGACTTGAAAAACTTCACCTGTTTTCCAAACTTGCGACTCTAAAAAAAATGTCTTAATGGACCTTTAACGCCAACACTGATTTTTATATACTTTTACAACAGTGGCAACATTTTCACAACTTACTAATCCTCCACTGAATATCATCTGATACCGCTAAAATTAGGCGAGCTTACATCTCGTACTTTTAAAATACAAAAGCCCTAATACATATGAGCAAAGAATGCTTATATTCTAAAAAAGCTTGTCTGAAGTTTACATATCATAAAACATGAATAATATAAAATGACTAGAAAAGAACAATAACAAAAGCTTAGGTAAATAGAAGAATTGTGAAGGGAAATATAGAAACCGAACTGCTTAGAGCCAAGACTTGTTGGAAAGTGGTAAGATTTAACTTGAACATATTACATGCGCACATGCATGTCTAAACAAACTTACAGTTCTTCTACCATATAAACATGTTTCACAATAAGCGTTTGTTAACATAACTGACATTAGCTAACAATTTCCTTATCTTATTTTAACAAATATGCATACATAAACTTTAAGAAAAGTAGGCTGTGTATATGAACGATATGTTCAATAAGCGCTTTATTGCAACATACAAACAGCATATAGGGTAGGGTGGGGCAAAAAGACAATTTGCGATTTTTCTTTAATAACGCAAGATTTTGATACACGTGACGCTACGTCATATTCCGCATAGCATCAAGCCAAAGTCCAGTCCCACCAAAAGGTATGTATTTTACAAACACCTTTGTATTTTTGCCCCTAATTCTCTAACTTTCACCCTCACTTTAAATCTGTGACCCTGCGGGTAAGATGGATTAAATTTAAAATTACCGCTTTTGCCAGTTACCTAGCAATCTTCTTTCGACATGTTAACACTAACAGTTTTTTATCTCCAAGAAGCCGTCTCGATTTTAAAAAATATTATAATAAAATAAATAAAACAATGTATCATTTAGGGGCAAAGGGCCTGCCACAGAAAGGGGCAAGACACCATGGGTGGGCGTCTTGCCCCGCGTGAGGGGCGTTTTGCCCCACTCAACCCACCTACCTAAATGTTCAATTCATAAACGTAAGAGAATGATAACATAGAAGATATTATATTAATAGATTATTATATTTTAATGTATTTTATGCCAAAATAATCTTGATTATTTCTAAAATAATTTTTAGACAGTGTGGTTAGAACATACAAGCGAACAACCGAGCGGGGAAAATATGGAAAAGAAGTTATTCTCAAGGCTCTTGAAGGCAATAGGCAACGAGTTGCCTCTTATAAGAATACCCCCCCCCCCATTTTCTTGATATTCAGAATGGCAAGAAAATACTTAAGAAAGGCTAGACATGAACCTGTGCTCGTGAAAATAGCTGTTAATGAAGTGATGGGGGGGGGGGGGGGAGTCACTTAGGAACACAGCATACAGGTTCAACATACCGAAATCTGGTCTATGAATTCACACATGATACAGAATTCCAGGCGTCTTTAGTGACTGATGAATCCCTGGCTTCCAGAGTAGAGGAAGAGATAGCAGTCACGGCACCTGCTCCCACCACAGAGGAAAATACACCAGTCATGGCACCTGCTCCCACCACAGAGGAAAATACACCAGTCATGGCACTTGCTTTCACCACAGAAGAAAATACACCAGTCATGGCACATGCTTCCACCACAGAGGAAAATACACCAGTCATGGCACCAGCTCCCACTACAGAGGAAAATACACCAGTCATGGCACTTGCTCCCACTGTGGAGGAAGATGCAGTAAATAACTCAAAAGTTATGAAGATTATTGGTGACGGGCAGTGTCTTTTCCAGAGTTTGGCTGTAGGCGAAAGACCCTGGTTACAAGTGGCCGAAAGATATGAAGACGGCAAATTGAAAGAAGTGCGACTTAGAGAGCAGGAGACAAGAGTGGCTGATAATATTAGAGCTAATGCCATGCTGTATATGCTACAGAATCTTGCCCCCTCACAAATGGTCCGACTCCATAACTGACAGGACCACCGATATGTCAAACAACACAACCATGGCAGGTGAGCTAGAAATAGTGGCTGCCAGCAAAGTCCTGGGACGTCCCGTTGTAGTAATGGACCACAGGATGAACACCATCCAAACATACAGCGAGATTCTTTCAAACCTGTGCTCTATGTAAAATATACTTCTTGTGGAGTGGATGTCGGGCATTATGATTGCGTCGTGTTGTCTACCAGAGAAGATAGAAGACAGACCTCTGAATCCATCCAGGGAATAATAAAAGACCTGTCTCCATTGCCAAAACTCGAGGAAAAAAGGAAATTATCTCGAAAGGCCAAGACCTCTGCTGTCCTAACTTCCTCGCCTTACAAAGCCAAGCTTGAAACAAATAAGAAACCAAAGAAACAAAGTAAGAAAAACCAGGAAAAGAAATCAGAGAAACATAAGAAAACCATAAAAAACAACCGCAAAGGAATGGAGGAAGAAGAAGAGGATTGGATGTGTGTTGTGTGTGCAGAGTGGTTTAATGAGAGCAGACCGAATGATGTATCATGGGTGCTATGTCAAGTTTGCAAACAATGGGCTCATGAAGTGTGCACCGACGGAATGCCATCATTTGTTTGCCCAAGTTGTGAATCAGACTAATTCGATTTTATTCTCACAAGTTTTTTACTGATGTCACAATTCATAACCACTGAGAACCTACTGTATCAGTGATGGGCACAAAAACTCTCTATACACCAAGAAAGATGTTTTTTTTAAAGATATGTGTACCTCACTATTAAAGAGTAGTTAACAATGTTAACAAAAAGTTAAAATGATTGAAAGTGTTTTGCGTATTTTGTTGTATGATACATACATGTATTAAAAAACATCAAGAAATATCATAAATCGTTGATTTTTTTCTTGAATCTGTACTGCTCTCAATCTCCAGCAGTTCTTGTGATTTAGAATTGAAATTTATAACATTTCAAAAGTGGTTTTCCTTAACTAAAGAATTGGAGTGGATTTGTAAATTGTTTTTATTGCTCTGAAATAAGAGTGTAAGTTGTTGCATTTTTATTTGTGAGTAAATCCAGTTTTCATAGCTTTAAGTTGTATGATAAGTAAATAACAATGTTTGGGTTATCCTATCCTATCCTATCGGTGCAAAGAGCTCACATACGTATGACATTTAGAAAAAAATAGAAAATGGAAAAATTGTTATAATGTAAAGAAGAGATAACTGAAATCAAGAAAAAGTAATTGTTTGTTTATGCAAAACAAGGGTTGTTGTTGGATTTGGGGTAAAACGCCCATCATGGGCGTTTTGCCATCTGACAAAAGGCTTTTTGCCCCACCCATGGGCCAAAAAGGCAAAAAAAAATTTTTTTTAATTTTAACCATTGTGTCTTTTCTTTTGCACCAATTGACAAATAAATGTTCCAGACTGAACTCCAAATCAGACCGACAATATCAGTGCCACTTTGGTTCAAATATCTTTTTTACAAAGGAAACTAGAGGGATTCTTCCTTAAGGGGTTTATGGATTCCATGATGTTTGGAATAAGCAGGGAGGACCTTATGAAGTTGGCATATGATATAGCTTGTGCTCATGGGCTGAAGTCACCATTTAATTCTGCTGGGAAGAAGTGGTTTAAATTGTTCATGAGACACCACCCAAAGCCCAGACACCATCCGAGGCAACATCCTTAGCCTGGGCCCAGGGATTTAATCGAGAAGTAGTAACAGAATTTTTTTAAAAAATATGAAGAACTGATTGACTTGTACCAGCTGACCCCAGACCAGATATACAATGTCAATGAGACAAGCCACTCAACTGTACCAGTCCCTGCAAAAGTGATACCAACAACCGGTAAACGTCAAGTTGGGGCTACGACAAGTGCTGCAATACAACCAGCATGTACTGTCACTCAGCTACGTGAATGTTTCTCCCTCCAATGCTTATATTTAAGCGGAAGAGAATGAACAATTCTCTGCAATTTTGTGTGCCTGAGGGAACCATATTTGCATGCAATGATTTGCATGCAGCGATTCCGGATGGATTGATGGATTGAACAGTTTGTGCAGTGGTTGACTCACTTCATCAACATCACTTGGGCATCTCCTGAAAACAAGGTCCTTCTTCTGTTTGATGGACATGCATCGCACACAAAGAATCTTCAAGTTATAAACCTTGCTCGAGATAATGGTTTTGTTATGCTTTTGTTCCCTCCTCACACCACTCACACAATGCAACCCTTACATGTGAGCTTTTTCAAATCTCTGAAATGGTGGTACAACATTGAAAGAGAAAAGTATTTTCCGTCAAGGAGAAAGGGTTACTGTGTACCAGGTTAGTCAGCTTGTTGGCGGGCATTTTTGGCTGCAGCAAACATGAGCACAGCGGTGAATGGATTCCGGAAAACTGGTCTTTGGCCACTTAACTGACTTGCATTTTCATCAGAATTTGATATGATCGATGCAGTTTCCAGCAAAGCTAGTGCAACACCAACTTGGACACCAGTGTCCGACTCCGATGGTGAACTTCCCCTGACGTGCGGTGCAAACCCTGACGTCAAACAAGCCACAGAAACCATGCCACAAGTCAAATGACCTGCTGAGACTGAGAGATCACCCCCTGGGTCTGTTTCCAGTAGTGTTTATGATGAGGCACCCATAATATGTGAAACCCTGAAGTCCAACAGGCCACAGTTACCATGCCACATGACACCAGCCGTGCTGCTGGGACTGAGAAATTGCCCCACAACACTAGAATTATTTCAACACAAGCAGACTGTAGAAGCTTTTTTCAGAGATTGGTCATAGGAATGGACGCAACCTTACAGTCTGCTGAGAGAAATCTTCGGAAAGTCACTGGAAAAGCTGTGGACATCCTAACAGACATCCTTGAGACAACAAAAGCCGACTTGCTTCAAAGTCAGATGATTACACAGATGTGTGAAAACCCACCAGAGAATTCAAGCAAAGATGCATTAAATGCAGACATGCCTCCAAGAATGCGGTTTGATTCGTACGAAAACCGTGTTTTGTACATGTCCTCCCCTAATGCAATGGTGGGTGACTTCTGCAAATTTTAATTTGTTAAAACAAACTCAACCACTGCCGAGCAGAAGATGAAACTTTGGCAAAATATTACAGCCTACATCGATGCTGTAGGTACAGCTAATCGAACCTTGGAAGAGTTGAAACACAAGTGGAAAGATTTATACTCCAAAACAAAGAAGGATCTATCTAACAGAAAGTGACTCAAGACATTTATCAGAAACCACAGGAAACATGTCCAAATGCAAACCAGCTAAGCCAGCCATTGCATCAACCAAAAGGAGGTTTACTACTTCTTGTTCAAAGAGAGAAGAACTTCAAAAAGTATTAATTACTGAAGGAGGAAATTGAGAAAATTCAATATGAAAAACTTAAGAAAGGAAATTTTGAAGCTTAATTTAGAAATCAACCTACTTAAGGCCAACAATATTTGTGAAGTACATGTGTAATGCCTATTAACGGGTGTACCTGTGTTAGTGGAAAACTTATTTTACCACACATTTATTGAGTTTATTTCTCTACATTTGATGATTAAATTATGTACCAAAAATTTTTAATGTAATTGTCAAACTTACACTTACTGCAATGGCATTATACATGTATGTTACAAGAGCAATGAATTAAAACCTGTAATACACCTGTAATACAATAATTAATTTCAAGGTTTATACTTCCATCCTTTTCTTTTACATAAACATCTTAAACACAACTTAATAACAAAAAAATACAAAAAAAGGGTAAGATACCAATAAAGCAGTAGTAACAGGGTTAACAAGCTGCCAGGGGACTGGGGTTAATTTAAACCCTAAAAAGAATCAGATGTGATAAGGCATTCCCATCAGTCAAAACTATTGCTCTTGATTCCATCCTTTGAAAAAAATCATAAAGCATTGTCACTAAGGTGAATTACTGCAGGTTCTTTACCAGGGTGGACATTTTTGATGTGTTTCACACAATTCCCCTTGAAGTTAGTTCTGTGGTCACAATAGCTGCACTTGTAAGGCCTCTTCTCACCTTCTGTATGCTTTAGGCGGATGTGTGTTTTGAGATGATGCTCCCACTTGTAAACAGAAAAAAAATGTCTGTTGTTACCTGTTATATTAAGAGATACCCTGGAAGTGGTAGCACTGGTATTATCACAATCATATTCCCCCACAATACCTCTTTCCCACTGCATCATGACTAAAAAATAATTTTGTGTGTTAAACAGTGTAATGTCACACAGACCCATTATATAATTGGCTGGTGGCACATGAATTATCAGAACTACACAAATTCAAGTTTGAGAACCATTGTATATCTTAGACAGGTGTTTTTTGATTTCATGTTTCTAAAATTTTGCTGTACTCAAAATGGTCAAAATAGAAAAAAAATATATATATATAAAAAATTGAGCCCAAAAATATTTTTTCTTGATGTTACACTGTTAAAATAAATCGAAAAATTATAAGTCTTATGATTCTCACACAACACATGACTGTATATGACTGCATGATCATACAAATTAAATGTGAAGGTCATTTTAGCCTAGGTAAACAGTTGGTTCATTACCCCATATTTCCTGTTTTTTGACTTATCGGTGCTTCCTTGATATTATACATGCAAAAATGAAGGCAAGATGGCGGGACCAAGCTTAAGCAACAGTGTATGTACAAACAATTTTTTTGCCACTGTAGTGTGACTGAGATTTTAAGTGACTGATTGACAAAAGATAGTATGTAAAAAGGTCAGTCTTGCCATTGTGACGAAGGCATTATGTACTGAAACTGACTGCTTGCTGTCAGACTTGAAAATGCCTAGGACTACAATTGCTACACGAGTGGACAGTTTCCTAACAGAGCTAGAGGCAATGGCAGCACAAATTGGGACGGAACTGCATGCAAGCATGCCTGTGCTCACAGTGCACAGGCTTTGGCCAAAAATACATCCAGACTTGATGATCCAGATGCCACCGCAATTCTTCCACTTTTGCATTAATGAAATTGCTATCTTTATATAGGTCATACTGTTTTTTCAGGAAGTATTTTTTGGTTTGATTTGTTTGCATGAAGTAAGTCTTATATTTTAGACAAATAAACCACTTCATTGAATAAGACTGGGTTTCCACAGATTTAGATTGATCCATCTGGATCGACCTAACTCCCTGGGGGTTCACACTAAATTGCTGTCAGCTTCCAAGAACAAAAGTTAATTACCCCCTTAGGCAGGACAGACATTTATACCTATTAAGCTGACAGCAATCTAGTGAGACTCCCCAGGGGGATAGATTGACCTTAATATCTGTGGGAATGGTCTCTAAGAATCACTGGTTTTGGTGTTCTGAGATATGGCTTGAGTAGGTTAAAAGGGGCATTCAGGTTGTCTAAAATATTTTTTTTATAAAAGTGACACTACTGTGTCTGTACGTAAAAATAGCTTATTAAACAGTTAAAGCCTCCATGTCAAATCAAACCAGTTCTGTGATTGTCAACCACTTGTGCAAAATAATTACTAGTTTCAATACTCGTCCCTAACTAAATGTGGTACACAAGTGCTATTATGCAGCTGAGATATAATAACACTCTTGAAGTTACATACAGGAAACAGCAAGCATGGCGGGTGCTTCAAATAATAAGATAACAGCAAGCATGGCAGGTACTTCAAATAATAAGATAACTACACTTGTGTTTTGCTTGGAACGCAATGAAGCATATTGAAATACAATGCCTGCGTATGTTTCTTGTAGGCAAAATGCAAGTGTAATTATCCTATTGTTACATGTACAGGCCAGGAGATAACATTGAACCGAAGTTGCTCCATGGAGGATCATCCTGGGCACATTGCGACCAGGCGCAAGAGTCTCGATTCCATAATGTCCATATGGGGTGAGTATGGCCGAGTTATGGACACTTACGCTTGCTCGCAATGCTTTCGAGTTACAGGGCCCTGGCCTGAAATGGTAGCACCCACCAGAAATTAAAACTGGCTGGGAAATGCATTTAGACAGTGTCTTGAATCAGCAAGCTGAAGTTAGTTTTCTAAGGAAAAACTAAAAGCATGGTCAAAATTCATTTCACTAAGTAGAGGTAGCTCAACTAAAGCATGCTAGAAGTGCCTATTTTAAATCCTATAAGTTCATTACAATAAACATATATAAACTGGCACATAAATAAAAGAAAGATATTTATAAAACCTACCTGAGTTTTGTAATCACAGTACATGCATTGAAAGTCATAAGTAGTATTGTGAACCTTCATGTGAGCCCTTAGGCTGCCTATGGGAAATTTTTTACCGCAAATGTCGCAAACTTCTGGCCTTTCTCCTACAGACATTTAAAAAGAATAGACATTACTTATGAATAAAACAACTACAGACATGTTAACTCCACCCCCTTTACTGTTACACTTTTGTGGGAGCCAGTAATGTATGAACAGTATTCACATGATGGGTATTCTGGGATATGGACACTTTCTATGAACAAGCAAATTGTATGAAAATCTGCAGTATGTAACAACAGGAACATAGGGTCAATTTGATCAAGTTATTAATTTAGTTTTTCCCTTGGCATGCTGATTTTTTTCAATCATGTAAGAAACTAGTAGAAGTGGCGTGTGTGTGTGTGTGTGTGTGTGTGTGTGTGTGTGTGTGTGTGTGTGTGTGTGTAAAAAATGCTGCACTTAAGTGACAATGGTTACCTGTGTGTATCCGCATATGGCGACTTAAGGTACATTTCATTGTACATGTGTAGTCACAAAGTTCACAACTATAAATCTTGCCTTTGCTTGGGAGTATACCATGTTTCTTAAACTGGTGAGCTGGGGAAAAAATGATGAAATCAGACTTCATTTATTTATCTTTTTTGTCAGTCTTAACACTGAATGTAATCTGAAATTCTTCTCTGAACAAGAATGTAGGAAAGAAAACAGTAATTAAGAATTAAGCAGGGTTTTGAATACAAGACCCATTCCCATAGACACCACTGGTCTATGCAGATCAAAACAACTCTGCGGGGACTCTTTGCTAAGCGCAATCAGCTTAAGTGAAAGACAAGCCTTCTCACCATTATCTCAGGAGGCCTGTTAATCTGTTAAACTGATTACATTCAGTGAGTCCTCTTGGAGTTGGATCTATCCTCGTAACCAATGGTGCCTATGCCAAAGTAATAATCATTTCTTATAGATTTTACATAAAAATAATCAATGCAAACTCTTAACATGAGAAAANCGGCAGAGCTGTACGAGACGGGTCGGAACTAAAACCATGAGTACTGCCAGCGTATACGCTGGTGGTACTAATAAAACCAGTTCTGTGATTGTCAACAAATTGTGCAAAATAAGTACTAGTTTCAACACTTGTCCCTAAAGCCCCCTTTACACTGGACGGCGTCCCTTTTGCGTCCAGCAGTTCGGCCCCATTTGAGAGTTAAAGAATTATAATACTTTACGTGCCGACAACTGGCCGATCATTGAGCATGCATTCTGATACCAAATCAATGCTCGTGCCTCCTTATTAAGACCACAGCGATGCCAAATTTCATGGTCGCAGAAAGGACGCCGTCCAGTGTAAAGGGGGTATAACTGGATGTGGCATACAAGTGTTATTATGCAGCTGAAATATAATAACACTCTTAAAGTCACATACAGAAAAATGCCAGCATGGCGGGTGCTTCAAATAATAAGATAACTACACTTGTATTTTGCTTGGAATGCAATGAAGCATATTGAATTGCAATGATAGCATATGTTTCTTGTAAGCAAAATGCAAGTGTAATTATCCTATTGTTACAAGCACTAGTCAGGAGATAAGAGATAAGAACAGAAGTTGCTCCAGGGAGGATCATCCTGGGCCCTGTAACTCGAAAGCATTACGCACTGCGACCGAGCACAAGAGTCTCGATTCCATAACCCCCATATGGGATGAGTATGGCCGAGTTATGGAATCGAGACGCTTGTGCTCGGTCGCAATGCACAATGCTTTCGAGTTACGGGGCCCTGGCCTGAAATGGAAGCACCAACCTAAAATTAAAATTAGCTGGGAAATGCATTTAGACAGTGTCTTGAATCAGCAAGTTGAAGTTAGTTTTCTAAGGAAAAACTGAAAGCATGGTCAAAATTCATTTCAGTTAGTAGAGGTAGCTCAACTAAAGCATGCTAGAAGTGCTTATTTTAAATCCTATAAGTTCATTACAATAAACATATATAAACTGGCACATAAATAAAAGAAAGATATTTATAAAACCTACCTGAGTTTTGTAATCACAGTACATGCATTGAAAGTCATAAGTAGTATTGTGAACCTTCATGTGAGCCCTTAGGCTGCCTATGGGAAATTTTTTACCGCAAATGTCGCAAACTTCTGGCCTTTCTCCTACAGACATTTAAAAAGAATAGACATTACTTATGAATAAAACAACTACAGACATGTTAACTCCACCCCCTTTACTGTAACATTTTTGTGGGAGCCAGTAATGTATGAACAGTATTCACATGATGGGTATTCTGGGATATGGACACTTTCCATGAACAAGCAAATTGTATGAAAATCTGCAGTATATAACAACAGGAACATAGGGTCAATTCTATCAAGTTATTAATTTAGTTTTTCCCTTGGCATGCTGATTTTTTTCAATCATGTAAGAAACTAGTAGAAGTGGCGTGTGTGTGTGTGTGTGTGTGTGTGTGTGTGTGTGTAAAATGCTGCACTTAAGTGACAATGGTTACCTGTGTGTATCCGCATATGGCGACTTAAGGTACATTTCATTGTACATGTGTAGTCACAAAGTTCACAACTATAAATCTTGCCTTTGCTTGGGAGTATACCATGTTTCTTAAACTGGTGAGCTGGGGAAAAAAGGCTGAAATCAGACTTCATTTATTTATCTTTTTTGTCAGTCTTAACACTGAATGTAATCTGAAATTCTTCTCTGAACAAGAATGTAGGAAAGAAAACAGTAATTAAGAATTAAGCAGGGTTTTGAATACAAGACCCATTCCCATAGACACCACTGGTCTATGCAGATCAAAACAACTCTGCGGGGACTCTTTGCTAAGCGCAATCAGCTTAAGTGAAAGACAAGCCTTCTCACCATTATCTCAGGAGGCCTGTTAATCTGTTAAACTGATTACATTCAGTGAGTCCTCTTGGAATTGGATCTATCCTCGTAACCAATGGTGCCTATGCCAAAGTAATAATCATTTCTTATAGATTTTACATAAAAATAATCAATGCAAACTCTTAACATGAGAAAAATCATTTGGTTACAATATAAACCTTCAAGTTCCCCTTTGGCATATGAAGAGTGGTCACACTGAGTACATAAAAAGGTCTTTGGAGCTCTGGTGCACCGCAACTGATGAAGCTTCAAAGCCGCCTTGTCAATCAACATTTTGCCACAGTTTGGACAATTGCATGTATAGCGCAATTCATGTCGAGACAATATATGGGCATGTAATGATCTAAAATAAAAGGCAAAGCATGTATATGTTAGTAATACTGTTTAAAATTGTATAAAGTGGACTTAAGTATGAAAATAATTGATAACTGCATTTCTGTGTGGACCCAACTCACTTTTATCAAAGTGTTGTGATTATTACCTCTGCCAACGAGATAAATTTTGGTTCCATTGTCTGTTTGGCTGTTAGCAACATTATCTAAAAACTTATGGACCGATTCCAATGAAATTTTCTGGATAGGTCAGAAATGGGCTAACTAATAATTGGTTTTGGTGGTAATTAATCAATAAATTAAAAATGAAGCAGTGATCCATTAAGTAATAGATTAATAATTAAAGATATTGAAATTGAGCTGTCTTGGCGGGGCCGTAGCAATAGTCCGAAGGTTCAATAGTCCGAAGGTTCATTGATCCGAATATTCACTATAGAACCTTCGGACCAATGAACCTGATTTAAAAATCGATGAAAATGTTACCACTTTTCAGACCAATGAACCTTCGGACCAATGAACCTTCGGACTATCGAGACGCCCCCGTTTTGGCAGATGTCTGCATTTTCTGTGTGTTTCAAGGTCTTATTTCAATGAAGACATGGACGGTCAAATTTGAAAGGTCATTTTCCACATCATAATGTTCACTGCAGGATATTACTTCTGCCTTCATCTAGAGAAATATCACCTTTCATTTCTTGATACAAAGTGTATATTATCAAGCTTATTTACCTTTTGGTTGAGAGCCTTTTATTGCACTGGGGGCATGGGAAATTCTTCTCTTCGGTGTGCTTAGCTCTGCAATGATTCTCCATAGTAACTGAACTATATGTCAGGAATGAACAATCTTGATAAGTACATCGTACAACTTTATCTGCATCAACCAAACCATGGTGGGAGTACTTATGCTGCAATAGCCTTTTCTCATTCATATACACCTTCGAACACAGCTCACAAATGTATAACTTGCCACGAAGAAAATGCCTATCGATGTGCCGTTTTAAATAACCTTTTAAGGGAGTAACATAGTTACAGAAGGGGCACTTGTGAGGAGGATCAGTGTTGTGTTCTTTCTTCAAATGATTGGTGATATCTTGAATAGTAGTGCATGTAAAATCACATTCCTCTTCTGAGCAGACTTGAATATATTTCTTATGTTTTCTAATATGGTGCCATCTGTAGAATTCTTTGACATTGAACTCCTGAGGGCAGTTAGGACAGTGAAAAGCCTGCAGAAACACACCCAAGCCGTGTGTCTTAACCCGATGCATCACCAGAGCCTTTTCGTTTGCAAACACATTACCACACTGTTCACATCGATTCAAACCTCTTGTTATTTCATCCAGTGTAAATTCACTGCCTCTTCCTTCGCCACTAGGTATTTTTAATGGAAATGGGATATTTTTAGACTTTGTAGCAGCTGCAGTGTTTTTCCTATCCCTTACTTGACTAGATGGAAATTTCCATAAACTTTTCTTCTTGTGGTTTAACTGAAAATGTCTCAAAAGTGCAGACTTGGATATGAATCCTTTAAAGCAAGTGTAACACACATGGCTTGGAATATTTGTTTTAACAGGAATTTTTCTTCTGCTTTCTTTTTTAAAATTCCTACAAAACCTCTGTCGTGCAACTTTTAGCAGACCACCAGAGCAGCTTCTGGCCAAGTAGTGTAAACTTTTTTCTGTTATATTGGGAAAAATAGATTTGCATGTAACACAGGTATATTTGCCCCTGTATTCACTTCCACCACTGAGGCCTGGTAAACTGAACTTGGATAAACTGCAGGTCTTATCAAGAATATTCAAATCTTCTAAAGGTTTCCACTTCTCTTCAGTTGTAAATTGCTCTGTAATATCTATTTTCATGCCTACCAAGGATCCAGAACTAGATTTAAGGGACTCCTCAACACCCAAGACATTATACACATCTCCCTGTTCTGTTCTAGTAGCACAAGCTGACATTTCATTTGTACAGTCATCCTCATCACCATCATCCAATGTATTACACTCATCTTTAATATCAAAGCTGGGTGTAGAAACTGCTGAGGTCATGGACTTGCATGTAATATCAAGTACACCTTCAGTTTTCAAGCCTCGTCTTTGGCCTGTATCCCACTTGTCAAGCAAATCCGGAATCTCCAATTTTTTAGCAGCCTTTAGAAATTCATCCCAGCAAGGGACTGGTATCTTGATTTCCTGGCCATACATATAGTCTAGGATATAGCTGAACATCTCCCAATTCATATCAGGAAGCATAATGTGCGACTGGTTAGAATTTAAAAGACGGAAATAATCAGCAAAGTATTTGGAGTAAGAGACAAGGATGAGTTTATGGGCGCTACAGGATGTGTTTCCTATGTGAATTTCTATGTCACAATAGCACTGGTCAGATCTCAGTCTAAAAGCATTTTGAAGAAATGAAGTTTGGGCTTCAACACTAATCTGGATAGATACTTCAGCCATTGTGTAAAGGCAAAAATCTGAAAAAAGGAAACTAAAATAGTTAAGAATGAAGAGTGAGTCAATCAGTACTCAGTGAACTCAGTGAAGTCTCTAAAATTGACTCTGACCAAATAAAAGATGACTTAAATAAAGGTATATATACATGTTCTTCAATACTGTATGCATGTTTGAAAAATTATAAACAAAACAATAATTATTATATTATTATACTTAAGTAAAAAATCACTCAGAAAACGTAGACCTCCGGTCATGGCTGTTCCCATTAAGTCAATGTTTCGAGAGCAAATTCTACTGCACACACTTTACAAAATACATTGTATGATTTTATTTCCCATATTGTGTTTGTAAACCACACTTCCTTCACTTCTTTTTTCCAGTTTCACATTTATATTTCTCTCTTTAAAATATTGTATAACCAAATTTTAAACTGCATGTTCATGCCTACACTAGTGGGCTAGATTTGGTCTTAAAGTGCAATTTAAGTTCACAAGTGATCTTACACGATCTTAAACATTATAGCAGTAGTCTTAAAATGGACTGAATCTGCTTTTAAGATCAAAATTGATCTAACATCTACTTAAGTGGTCAAGCAGTTTCCTCCCCTCACAATGGGGGATACCTCCCCTCACAATAGGAGAATGTGTAAGGGGAGGCAACTTAATTGGCTGTCAGACTAGAAATGGTCTTTCTCATGTTTTAAGATCATGTAAGACTATTTGTGTTCTTAAATTGCACTTTAAGACCAAATCAAGCCCACTAGTGCTAGTTTCTATACTTATATATTGTGCCGCAAATGCCTTAGACCGCATTCACAACGAGTTGAGCCATGGCTCTGCAAATCCACGAACTAAATATGGCGGACATACATGAAAGAAAAGCGCCTAATCTTTTAATAGTCTCTATGCCTCTCACACGCCTGCGGGGCTGGGTATCTTCGTGAATATCTCTGGTAACATTATCTCCGTAGATAGCTGATTCATTGCTGCTCTACGGGCAAATTCATTCCTTTTTCGTCTCTGTTTTGAAAGATAATAGAGCAGAAGGGCTTTTGTCCTTCAATCGCCTCCAGCCGCCATGTTTTCTTCACCTCGAGTTTAATTGATGAGCATGCGCACTTAATATTTTTCAGGTAGCTTCCACATGGCGAATGGAAATGAGATTTAATGACTGTACCCCCACCGGGGACGACGTGTGGGGAGGCGTGTGAGAGGCAGAGAGACTACTAAAAGATTAGGTGGTTTTTCTTTCATGTACGTCTGCCATATTTAGTTCGTGGATTTGTAGAGCCATGGTTCAACTCGTTGTGAATGCGGTCTTACACTCACCCAGTACGTACATGTACAATGTATGTCTGTCAGGGGGAATTTGAGTTAGGCAGTATTTTGGCTCAGCTTTTAAAATGGCGTCTTAAAAAGGGGCAAACGTGGTGTCGTTATAACAAGAACAGCCTTTTGTTTTCATGAAATGATTCAAAATGTTTAGTCATAATAAGACGTGTGGGTATCTTCGGACTATTGAACCTTCGGTGTATGACCCCGTCTGTACAACATTAGAAAAACTTGTGACTTTTCGTACGTCTTAATTCAGGTAAAACTTAAAATCACCAGGAACTTTAACTTTATATTCCATATCAGTCACAAGTACATGTCACCCCTGACCTTGGTAGGCGCAGTAAACAAATAAGCAATTCTAAATGATACATAAATCACCTTAGAATAAATCATTTCACACACTCACTCAAGAGTACATGTACATATCGGCTCGTCGGCTCCTCTTGAATTGGGTGTAACTAATTCCAAGAATGAATAATTATTCGAAGGAGTCTCTAAGGTTTTATTTCGAATTTATACACTACATGTAATTAAGACGGGTACGTACGGATAAAATTTAGTCCCAAAATATTACACGTCCCTATACTCCCGTTACCGATAGATACATAAAGGAAAAACGGAAAAAACGTCTTTTTAGATTTAAATACCGATAGATCCGATTTTTTTCTGCTGTCCTATATATTTGCGTTCCTATAGATATGACGTCCTCATAAACCCACGTCCTTTAAATCCGCATACCTATAGATCCACGTATTTTTAGATCCAAATACCGATAGATCCATTACAGGTACACTATTGCTCGAAATAGTTGGTATACTTCTCAGTACATAAAATGCACTTCTTTAAAACGGCAGTACGCAGTCAGCAATATATTATTCTACTAGATCGTTTTCACACAATACTCAGTGAAAGAACATAAAAAGAACAAAAGTGTGTTCTATATTTCACAACGCTTAATTACTGTTCTAGCGTCAGAACACTGTTTAAAGCGTTCTCAAAATGCAACATTCGAACACGTAAAAAGTGTTCTGAATTTACATGTAAATGTGTTCTAAACAAATCAAAACAAAAAAGAACATAAAAATGTGTTCTAAAGTTCACAACGCAAGTTGATATGGGCCTTTTAGCCGATTACGATGTCAGATAGATGGATCTAGCGGTACCTGGATCTAAAGATACGTGGGTTTATAGGAATCTGTTGGTGGATCTATCGGAACGTAAATTTAACGAGACGTAAATCTATTGAGACGTGTATGTATAGAGACGTATCTATCGGGGCGAATATTTTATTGGGACGTTTATCTATATGGCGGACCCCATTAAGACAACAGCAAAATGGTTTGATCTGTTAGCCATTTAGTTGAAGAAATACATTGGTTCTAAATTCGTATATGATTTTCCAGGCAAGAATATTGATTGTAAATCCATGGAAGAGTAAATGTAAGCCGTCTTTATGGCTTGCCGTGTACACTTTTCTATATTTACGTCAATATGTGGTGATAAGAAATCAATTACCTCCCCCCCCCCTTCAGTTTCTGAAAAATATATCTCACCAAGATTCCTCTCTTGAAATTAGCATTTTTACTAGCTTAATCATAGTTCTAAACCTTACCACGGTTTGCTCTCAAAAAAGAAAAAAAAATTCGGGGCTCTTGAGCAGGCCACGAACCCAACACCAAGGGGGCGATAGTCGGCTTCGCATCTGATGCCTGTCGTTACGGACCCCCCCCCCCCCCCACTTCAAATGACCCTGGATCCGCCCCTGGTACGGTAACTTAATGAATTTTAATTTTTATATCGCGTTTACTTTGTAGTGGTTCAGTCATGGTAAATTATAGACATGACGTGAGTATATTTTTATAAATATTTAAACTGTAGGGGGGCCTAACTCAAGGGGCTTTGTGTCATGGCTAGGTAACATGTTCCCTAGAAAAATGTAAAAAAATGTTTCATTTTGTTCAAGTACTTGGTGCAAGACAGTTAGCAGAAGGAGGCTGAGAAAGTGTTAAATTTAGCTTTTTGTGTAATAATAATAATAATATAATATATTTATTTCGAGTCTAAAATCCATAAAATGTTCAATAGACTGTACAACATAAAATACAAAGAAGTTTATAAATAAAAATAGTTAAGATATATAATATATAAATCAGAACTAGACTAAATTGTAATAAACAGTAATAAAAGTAAAAAATCCAAGGTTTCTTAATGTAAAATTAAAAATTCATGAATAAAATGTCTTAAAATTGTGAGTTTTCAATTCCTTTTTAAAAGATTCTTGTGATTCTATTCATAAAAATTGGCAACTTATTCCACTCTACTGGTGCAGCTACACAAAATGATGTCACCATATGATTATAACTTTGATTTGGGAACTTTCAGTAAAAGTTTGTCACCAGACCTCAGGGATCTTTGAGGGCTATAATGTTTTACTAGATCAGTAATATATGGTGGAGCTACATGTAGGTTATAAAAAGCAGCATGTATAAAAACTAAAACCTTAAATAAAATTCTGGCCCTAACTGGTAACCAGTGCAGCTGCTAATTGGAGTGATATGGCAATCCCTAGGCTGTAGCATTAAAAGCCGTGCTGAGATATTCTGGATGCGTTGTAATCTTTTGATCTTATCATCTGGACATCCATATAATACAGAATTGCAATAGTCCAACCTGGAAGTTACCAATGAGTGTATAACAGTAGCAGCAGATGATTGATTCGGATATTTCCTTATGGTGCCAATATTCCGAATGTTGAATAAACAATTAAGACCTTGTGATGTTAGAGATCTGTTTGTCCATTGAAAGTGAAGAATCAAAATATACTCCTAAATTTTTTACATGGGGGAGGATAGTGCCATACTAGCTCCAATTTTAAGTTGCAAGTTATGAGCAAGGCCCTTGTTGTAGGGTTGAGTAATGACTAAAAATTCTGTTTTTCCATCATTTATCTTCAATTTGTTTGAAATGAGCCAACCTCTGAGGTCTGATATGCAATCAACAATGGTGTTCACAGACAATGCTGGATCATGGATGTTACAAGATGTGTACAACTGGGTATCATCGGCATAAAAGTTGTAACCTATCTAATGATAACGCAGAATTGCTCCAAGGGGTAACGTGTAAACACAAAACTTTAGCAGGCCAAGAACGCTCCCCTGAGGAACACCAAATAAAAGCTGTGAGAGTTCAGAAAGCACACCATTTATATTAACTTGATGCATTCTCCCAACAAGATAGGATCGTAAAAGATCTAAGTCCTTATCTCTAACCCCTACACTCTGCTCTAGAAATGTCAATAAAATATTATGGTCTACTGTGTTAAACGCAGCAGACAAATCTAACAGTACCAATAACATAGCAGAATGTTTGTCAACACCACTTAACAAATCATTTTTAATTCTCAAAAGTGCAGATTCTGTGCTATGATTGAATTTGTAGGCTGACTGCATTTCCTCAACAACGTGTAATCATGGAAACGTTTTCCGATTCATGCCTTACAAATATGCATAGTTTTCGCTTTCAGTAACAAAGGTTCTAGTTACGACAGTTTAAAAAGTAACTTTTGTATAATATTTGCACGTTTCTAATGCTAACAAAAATTAGACTGCGCTACAGGGGTATGACATATTTGTGTTTCTTCTGGGACATAATTTTGTCCATGGTTTCTTGTACTGATACATTTTGTCCTCAAGTTCAAGTATATTTTTCACAATGCCTGGTAACGAGAGTTTTACAAGTTATTTTCTCAGAGAATGTAGTTTTGCCTCGTTTCGTGTAAAACATTTCACTGTTCTCTGTTAGGATATCGTCTTGCTGATCATGGATATAACTGAATTTAAGATGTTTTATTAATAATGTCTAAAATATCACAAAATCATCAAACAAATAAAAATGGCCTGCGATAAAAGACAGCACGAAGTTTTTCCCCCAAATTTTTATGTCGGGCGACACCGCAAAAGGAGTAGCTTGCTCAAGTTATTTATTGCTTTAAACATTAAAAAAATATTCTGAGACATCATGGTCACTTCTTGACAAGTTGCAAATATTTACTTTAGCAAAAACAAACAAGGAGAATGTGAGATGTTGCTATGAGCGACAGTAACGAAGGTTTAAAATTTAGTCCACGTACGTTTTTCTATTTTTTTGTGTCAGAACAGATAAATCTAATTTTTTTTTCAGTTTTTAAAGCTGCCAGACCGATGTAAGTAATGTTCCACTTGGACAAACAATTGTTCCACTCGCTTTTCACTTCATATTTTAATAAAAATGTTAGGCACACCTGTATGTGGAGAATCAGTGGAAATCTTGCAGCCGAATGACCAATATTTCACCACAAATTTATTGAGTTTATTTCTCTACATGTGATAACTAAAATAATATGTGTGTAAAAAATTAATAATGCTATTGTCAGACAACTTTTAAGTAGTACTACAGCATTATATATGTGACCAAGTCAATGAATCAAAACATCTGTAATACTAAATTAATTTCAAGGCCATATTTCCATCCTTTTTACCATTACTTAATACATGTACCACAGAAAAACAAAAAAGGTAAATATACCAATAAGGCAGTTAGAGGGCTTGTCAGCGGTCAGGGGACTGGGGTTAATCGTAACCCTGAAAAGATCCAGAGTATAGAGGTGATTAGGCAGTCCCATCCCACAAACCATCAATTTTGATTCAGTTCTGTAAAAAAAATCACAAAGCATTGTCACTAAGGTGAATTACTGCAGGTTCTTTACCAGGGTGGACATTTTTGATGTGTTTCACACAATTCCCCTTGAAGTTAGTTCTGTGGTCACAATAGCTGCACTTGTAAGGCCTCTTCTCACCTTCTGTATGCTTTAGGCGGATGTGTGTTTTGAAATGATACTCCCACTTGAAAAGAGAAAAAAAATAATGTCTGTTTTTATGATATCAACATCTTGGCAACAAACAATAGGATAATTGCACTTGTATTTCGCTTGAATGCACTGAAGCATATTGACATACAATGCCAGAGTACACTTTTTTAAAGAAAAATAAAAGTGCAATTATCCTGTTGTTTTGAACTGCAAGCAGGGACAAAATTCATTTTGTTTAAGATTGCTCAACTGCAGTATGCTTGAAATGCCCACTGTTTTTTACATAAATTTGTTACAATAATCATAAATAAATATTGGCACATAAAAAAGATATTAATAAAACCTACCCGTGTTTTGTAATCACAGTACATGCACTGAAAATCATATGTGGTTTTATGAACCTTCATGTGAGTCTTCAGGCTGCCTAAGGGAAACTTTTTACCACAAATGTCGCATACTTCTGGCCTTTCTCCTACAGAGAGTTTAAAATATTAAGCATTACTTATAAACAAAGCATCTGCAAACATGTTAACCCCATCCCCTTTTCTATTACACTTTCCTGGGGGCCAGTAATGTATATAAAGTATTCTGATGAGAGGGATAATGGACCCTTTCCATGAACAAGCAAATTTCCAGTGTATGAAAATCTGCAGCATATAACAAAAGGAACACAGGGTCAATTTGTTACCAACTTTCAGACTCTGCCAGAGCTAAAATCATTCATCCATTGGGAACTTATGAATTGGATTATTAAAACTCTTTTACAGATGCTCCATTAACTTGTATGCCTATGGAAATCACATCATACTAGTTTAAAACAAACTGCATGGTCTGCCACTCCAAACCAGGAATATATACAAATTCTTAGTTTGGCCCATGATGCTTTTTATAAAAAGACACTTTGTATTTTGAAGTTTCAGTTTCCTTTAAGACCAACAACACTATAGCAGACCATATACATAATTTTAAGTACATATAAATTGGGACTTGTTATTTTTGTATTCTACTGAAGGACTAAGATAGCATTATGTCATTGAATACAGTGACCAGACTAAAAGGTGCATTTTTGGGCATTTTGAAGCACTGTGGTCAAAAACATCGGTTCCTTTTGGGGGCAAGTATATAATAACATACTACCTGTAAGGACACATACACGTAACAAGAATGTAAGCAACATTTTAAGGGGAAATCATTCAGATTTTTTTCAAACTACATTAAGTGGTGTTATCAAAACATGCAAGAAAATGCAGCATTTAAATAACAATGGTTACCTGTATGTTTCTGCATATGGCTACTTAATCTACATTTCATTGTACAAGTGTAGTCACACAGTTCACAACTGTAAATCTTGCCTTTGCTTGGGAGTATACCATGTTGCTTAAACTGGTGAGCTGGGAAGAAAAAGTATGCATCACTTATGTATTTTTTTTTTATTTCTTTTTTAGCCAAATGTAAATCTAATGTAAGTCTAGGTCAAATGTTTTCCATCTTTTTCACTTTAAGCAAATTCATTTTAAACAAAAAAGCCCTAGTAAACAAGGCAGCACAGCTGTGAAATGTACAGACATCAAGAATGAAAAATAATCCAATCAAGCTGGTTTGCCAATTTGAGCTATAAGTCAATGATTCTTGTAAGTTACATAATAATAAGTAATAGTTTTCCTTTTAGAACATTTGTAGTGGCAGTACACAAAAAAGTTTTTAAAATCATTTTCGATGCAATATTACATAATGCTTAACAGCATAATCACCACCAATTTTTCACTACAGGATCAGAGAGGCAATACTGCCTCTCGATATTGTACCACTAGAGTATGCGCATCTGTATGGAAAAAAAAGGGACACCACCTCCAGTGATGTGCTTGACAAGCTCTACAAATTATTTTGTAGAAAATTACAATTTATAACAAAATCGTGAGGAAAAGCAAATTTGTCAAATCTTAAGTTGCAGTAAGACTGTGAATAAAAGACTTCCCATCCAAGTTTAATGGTAAATTTAAGAGCTTGAAAATTGCTTGGGACTTAAACCTTGAAAAAGTGCGGTTCAAGGTTGAAAGTAAAATGATTTTCACTTTATTTGTACAACAGTGGATAAAATATGCCAATATAACACTGAAAGTGCATGGCGACAATGGTGACAACAGACACAGGTGATGGCTATATATACAGACACATAATTGAAAATTAAACACCATTATGAATGTAAGTAATATAAATTATTGGTAGGTTTTACATACCCAATAAACAATGCTAACTTTTTAAGGTGAAAAAGATTACTTGATTACAATACAAACCTTCAAGTCTATCCTTGACGTATGTGGAGTGGTCACATTGAGAACATAAGAAGGTTTTTCGAGCTCCGATGCACCGCAACTGATGCATCTTCAAAGATGCCTTGTCAACCATCATTTTACCACAATTTGGACAACTGCATGTATAGCGCAGCTCATGGCGAGACAATCTATGGGACTTTAGAGAACTAAAATAAAAGGTGAAACATGCAAAGTAATACTGATTAAAATTGTATAAAGTTGACTCAAGTAAAAAATAACTGATAACAGCATTTCTATATACATAATGTGGAACCAACTGCCAAAGATCTTGTTATTGCTTCCATTGACTGTCTGTTTGGCTTTGAGCATTATTATCTAAAACATTATAGAAAGATTTTGATAAAAATTTTCAGGGTACATGCAGGCCAGATATGAGGAAACTTGAAACTGATTTGATTTTGATGGTACGTACAGTAATTATATAATCAATAAAGTTCTTATTTCAGTTTAGACATGGTCATTTGCTGTGTCTAGAGGAATATCACCTTTCATTACATGATACAAGTAACATGTTACATTATCATGCTTATTTACCCTTTTGTTGAGAACTTTCGATTGCATTGGGGGCATGGGAAATTCTTCTCCTCAGTGTGCTTTGCTCTGCAATGATCTTCCATAGTAAGCAAGCTATATGTCAAGAATGAACAATCTGGATAAGTGCACCGTACAGCTTTCTCTGCATCAACCAAACCATGCTGAGTGTACTTATGCTGCAATAGTGCTTTCTCCGTCATATACACCTTCGGACACAGCTCACAAATGTATAACTTGCCACGAAGAAAATGCCTATCGATGTGTCGTTTTAAATAGCCTTTTAAGGGAGTAACATAGTTACAGAGGGGGCACTTGTGTGGAGGATCAGTGTTGTGTTCTTCCTTCAAATGATTGGTGATGTCTCGAATAGTAGTGCATGTAAAATCACACCCCTCTTCTGAGCAGACTTGAACATGTTTCTTATGTTTTCTAAGCCGGTGCCCTCTGTAGAATTCTTTTACATTGAACTCCTGAGGACAGTTAGGACAGTGAACAGCCTGCAAAAACACACCCAAGCCATGTGTCTTAGCCCGATGCATCACCAGAGCCTTTTCCTTCGCAAACACGTTACCACACTGTTCACATCGATTCAGATCTCTTTTTATTTCTTTCAGTTTAGATTCACTGCTTCTTCCTTTACCACCAGGTATTTTTAATGGAAATGGGACACTATTAGGAGACTTTGTAGCAGCTGCAGTATTTTTGCTATCCCTAACTTGACTGGATGGAAATTTCCATAAACTTTTCTTCTTGTGGTTTAACTGAAAATGTCTCAAAAGTGCAGACTTGGATATGAATCCTTTAAAGCAAGTGTAACACACATGGTTTGGAATACTTGTTTTAACAGGAATTTTTCTTCTGCTTTCTTTTCTAAAACTCCTAGAAAACCTCTGCCGTGCAACCTTCAGCAGACCACCAGAACAGCTTCTGGTCAAGTAATGTAGACTTTTTTCTTTTATGCTTGGAAAAATAGACTTGCATGCAACACAGGTATATTTGCCCCTATATTCACTTCCACCACTGAGGCCTGGTAAACTTAACTTGGATAAACTACAGGTCTTATCAAGACTACTCAGATCTTCTAAAGGTTTCCACTTCTCGGCAGTTGTAAATTGTTCCAATTTCTTGCCTGCCAAATGTTCAGAACTAGATTTAAGGGACTCCTCAACACCCAAGGCATTATTCACATTATTCACCTGTTCTGTATTTATAACACAAGCTGACATTCCGTTTGTATAGTCAGCCTCATCACCATCATCCAATGCATTACACTCATTTTCAACATCAAAGCTGGATGTGGAAACTGCTGAAGTCATAGACTTAATATCAAGTCCTCCTCTAGTTTTCAAGCCTTTCTTTTGGCCTGCATCCCACTTGTCAAGCAAATCCTGAATCTCCAACTTTTTAGCAGTCTTTAGAAATTCATCCCAGCAAGGGACTGGTATCTTAACTTTCTGGCCATACATATAGTCTAGGATATAGCTGAACATCTCCCAATTTATATCAGAAAGCACAATGTGTGACTGGTTAGATTTTGAAAGACGGAAATAATCAGCAAAGTATTTGGAGTAAGAGACAAGGATGAGTTTATGGGCGCTACAGGATGTGTTTCCTATGTGAATTTCTATGTCACAATAGCACTGGTCAGATCTCAGTCTAAAAGCATTTTGAAGAAATGAAGTTTGGGCTTCAACACTGATCTGCATAGTTACATGTACTCCTGCCATTTTGTAAAGGACAATCTCTGAAAAATGAAAACTAAAATATTTAAGAATGAAGAGTGAGTCAATTAGTACCACGTGAAAACACCTAGAGGAACAATGATAAAAAATAGATGACTTGACTAAAGGTATACATGCACTGCAATACTACGTCTTCCCATTTGAAAAATTGTGAACAAAACAATAATTAGAAAAGCACCCAGAAAACGCAGACCACCCATCATGGCTGGCTCATTGTTCCGTTCAGTCAGTAGGGGGGCAATTTCTAATAGACTCATGTTCACTGTATCAATCTGTATTTCTCACATTGCACGTTTACCTCGAAACTGCCTTCATTTTCCCTAAGGCTAATCTACATTCATGTACAGTACAATCTTTTGCCATTTTTGGTTCTTAATAATGTTTTTAAACATTATTAAGAACCAAAAATGGCAAAACTCTGTGTTCATGCCCGGCTCCTAAACTTACTGTGTGGCAATGTTTAGGGGCTGAAAATCAAATTAAGCAATTCCAAATAATACATAAGCCATCTGAATATTATACCACACGTTTGAGTCCTGATGGCTCCTCTTGTATTGGGTGCAACTAATTCCAAGAATGAATAATTATACTTCGAAGGAGTTGCGGTTTTATTTGGAAATTATAAATCTCTTAGATGAAGATAACAAGCAAAATGATTTGATCCCGGTTGTCACTTAGTTTAAGAAGTGCATTGGATCTAAATGCAAAGCTCATCTTTAGTACCTGCATTACTTCCGGTGGCACGGTCTTACTGGATGGGTTTTCTTCAGACGAGTTTATTTCTTCTAATCTTTCTACATCTTTGTGGCTTCGTTTCAACATTTTCGTTATCTTAAACGTAAGTTGTGATGATAAAAAATCAATTTAACACAAAATCATTGAGGAAAAGTTATTGAATTTTGAAGAAAAGAAGATATTTTTTTGCCACAACAGCCCCAACGCGCTTTTATTGTATGTTTGGAATGACAGAAAGCTCCCCCCCCCCCCCACNTCGAAACTGCCTTCATTTTCCCTAATCTACATTCATGTACAGTACAATCTTTAAACATTATTAAGAACCAAAAATGGCAAAACTCTGTGTTCATGCCCGGCTCCTAAACTTACTGTGTGGCAATGTTTAGGGGCTGAAAATCAAATTAAGCAATTCCAAATAATACATAAGCCATCTGAATATTATACCACACGTTTGAGTCCTGATGGCTCCTCTTGTATTGGGTGCAACTAATTCCAAGAATGAATAATTATACTTCGAAGGAGTTGCGGTTTTATTTGGAAATTATAAATCTCTTAGATGAAGATAACAAGCAAAATGATTTGATCCCGGTTGTCACTTAGTTTAAGAAATGCATTGGATCTAAATGCAAAGCTCATCTTTAGTACCTGCATTACTTCCGGTGGCACGGTCTTACTGGATGGGTTTTCTTCAGACGAGTTTATTTCTTCTAATCTTTCTACATCTTTGTGGCTTCGTTTCAACATTTTCGTTATCTTAAACGTAAGTTGTGATGATAAAAAATCAATTTAACACAAAATCATTGAGGAAAAGTTATTGAATTTTGAAGAAAAGAAGATATTTTTTTGCCACAACAGCCCCAACGCGCTTTTATTGTATGTTTGGAATGACAGAAAGCTCCCCCCCCCCCCNNCCCCCCCCCCCCACACACACACACACCACCACCACCAGTCGTAGAGGTGGCTATCACGAAAACGCACTAGCTTACGTATCTTTTTATGAATTATTATTCGTAAAAATAAACGCACTAAGTTAAAATGCGATACTAATTACAGTAAATATGGTTTTCGCCCCAATTACCGTTTTTGTGCTCTCACTTATTGGAATTTTGTTTACCACTAAATCTTTTTTCTTTACTTCTCTTTTAAGTGATCACTTGTCATAAGACTTTTTCGTGATTGGGAATGAAATTTGCAACATGTTACGGTTACCAAGAGATTAAAAAGTACATTTCTAATTTTTACTATCTTCTTTGGGCGAGCGTCACCCTGCAGGGGCCGTAGCGATAGTCCGAAGGTTCAATAGTCCGAAGGTTCATTGGTCCGAAACTTCACTATAGAACCTTCGGACCAATGAACCCTTGATTAGAAAATCGATGAAAATGTTACCACTTTTCGGACCAATGAACCTTCGGACTATCGAGACGCCCCCATTTTTACAAAGGCAGTGCACGTGGTCCAGCATCATCGGCTGTCAAGTTTCATGAAATCTTTTATTGTAAATAGTGTAAGCATGTGTGTGGATTTAATTTATCATTATTTCCTTATATATAAATACGTTTATTACTTTCTAACAAAATTATATAACCCTACCTTCTCTGCACTTCAAATTAAAACAACTTGATATTATTGTTTGTTGGGCGTCTCCTCTGTAGCTTTGCCTTTTAGGAGAGAAATGAGAAGTCGATTTTTTGTTTATGTGTTGCTTTATTACTTTATATCACCACTGCACATAAAAGTATCATTTGTCAAATACATAACTATTGGCCTCTTTTCTGGTATATTATCATGCCAGACTATTGTGCATTTACAACTTTTTGAAGAGCACTTTCGATAGGCCCACAACTTGGGACCTGACAATTTGGTTTTAAAATCTTATGAATAGAGATATACAGAAGAACTGCATGCATTTTCTGACAAATCTACAACATATAAATGCAAATATCAATTTAACTATCATTCTAACCTTTGGAATTTGGAACTGTATTTAAAGTGAAAGTATCACTAGGCACATTTTAAAATAAGATATATATTGTTACAATATTTTGAGAACCACCTTCCTCATGCTTGCCACCTCTAACAAGTCTAGCTGAAAGAAACATCTGTAAATAGTAAAACATAACAACAATACTTCTGCTAAGTAGAGGTTTGAGTCACTAGACCCTAAGTCCCCTCACACTTTATTTGAATTATCACCAGTTCCACTATAATATTAATAATAATGATAATAATAGAGTACAACTCAGAAGAGCAGATCACACATTAAGACAGAAGACACACAAAATTTAATGACACCCGCTGCAAAGACGGAGTCGCACATCTTGCAGAAAATAAGTTCCACATAAGTGAAGAAAGAAAAAAAAAAAAAAATGGCCATTTTTAAATGTTATTCAACGATTGCAAAAACCAGCACTAGAATGATTTAAGACTCTTACAATGATTTAATAAGCATTATTTTTTTTTTTTACATTTTTTTCTTTTTTCCCTTTTTTGTCCGTTTAATATAATATGTTGCAAGTTAAATCACTGGCTCCATCATTATGAGGAAACCACTTGGAGGTTAAATGTCATATCTGTCCATCCCCCTCCCTAAAATAAAAAGGAGATGTAACATTGCACAAGTTACAAAGTAAGCATTTTTTTTTTCTCACAAGGTACCTTTTCTGAAAGACATTGGTTTTTGAAATAGTCATTTTTATTTTTATTTTTCTTATTTTTTTTTTCTTTTTTGCTTACTTTTTTTTTTGTTATTCTTTTGAGATTAAAAAGTGCCCCTGCTTCTAGGAACGAAGCTAATAGCACCAAGATAATTATGATTTGGTGTTCTTTGTACTCGGAATGCAACATCTCCATAACAACATCTCATCATGGCGTACATATCAAATTGTAAAGCTGCTAAATCAATACTGAAACCCCCTGCAACAAGAGATCGCAAAGTGCATCAAGCCCTTTCAAAGGCCAGTCAATGCATACAAAGTGAGGCAAGACCCCACCCTCAAATCTCTCAGCACTTCATAGTTTTCTCTGCCCAAGAGAGGCAAAAGCTGTGACAAATATTGTTTTTGATGATGCATGGTTCTTTCATTCAGCTATTCGTTGATCGATCCTGTATCATTTGGATGATACCCACCACAGTCTAAATAATTCATCAATAATAAAAAGTCAACCACAGTCTCTGAGATAAGCTTAGATCTGATCCCCACTGAGAATGTTCATGTCTGGCATGAAAGGGGTGTGGCGTTCCTCCAGAGTGGAAGATCCTCCCCAGAGGCCACTTCCTCCCCACATGCTACTCTGCAAACCCAGGCTAGAGCCGTTCCACTGGTTCACATCATTCTTGCCAGCAAAGGTGCTTGCAGAGCGGTGGAAGGTCGGAGTAGAGGTGCCTTGTGACCATGAATTAGAAGTTTGTGTGTTTTGCTCCTTGAAGCGTTGCATCTCTGCGTCGCTGGCAAAATCGGCAATGATGGTGGTGTTGCCCAGGATGCAGTGGTTGAGGGATTTCTGTGCTTTCATAGCCTCTTCCCTGGTGTGGTAACGCACAACAGCAGTGCCATTATGGAGACTCAGATAAAACATCTGAACAGGGCCATGCTGCATGCACAATGTCTTCAGGGTAGAGCCATCAATCTGGTTCAAAAAACAAAACTAATTCATCTTCCCATCTTATCTTTTTTGTTTATAGCTACTTAACACATTATCTAAACATCCCTTTTTTTTTTTTTTTTTTTTTGAAGTCTGATATTTTACAAAGATTTTCACAATAGACACATTACTTTGTTTTTTTTATCCACACTTCTTCAGGGCAGAACCATCAATGGTTTAAAAGACAAAAATCATTTATGTTCGCATTTTGTTTATGCACTCACCTACTTTTCACATTATCTAAACACATTATCAAAAATTCCGAAAGATTACAGAGATTTTCACAAGAGACACATTACTATTTTTTTCCGTATCCATACAACATAGCTCCTCCAAACTGTGGGAACTTTTATTTAAATTATCAAGTCTTAAACCTACCTGTGGAGTCAGGTTCCTTAGCACAACCCAAGTAGATACATTGGATCCCATGCGATCCCAAGAGGCACCCACTGAAATTGAAAAATTTGCTAGTAATATTTTCAACTGTTATAAATTGACAAAAATACTCACTGAATCAAACATTGACAATTAAAATGTTACCTTTTTCATACATTTTAAGCTTCATGAATTTATAAAAGGTATCAAGCAATAAATATGTCAAACTATACATATGCAATAGTCAATAGTTTTGGAATAACACTTGAACACTCCCTTGAAAAATTGTGAAAGTAACTCACAGCTTTATAACAGCTTTACCATTACTGACCTGGAGTAAATGCAGAACCTGCAGATCCTCCAGCCCATGAGTTGGCTCTACTGAAGCCAGGATTGGTACCCCCACTACTTCCACCACCACTGCCCCACATAGCAGTTGAACCACCACCACCTCCAGCCTTCTGATTTGTCAAACCTGGTGGAGGGCGACTTGCAGCATTGGAGGCATTTTTGCCTGGCACTGGCACTCCCCACAGTTCAGAAGAAATGGATGTGGGTGTCAGGCTGCCAGAGGCAACAGTTGAAGTGTTGCCAGAGCTCCAGGTGGATTTTGAACCTCCACTGTTGCTAGCAATGGTGCTGATTGAACGTGGAAAATCCTTCATGCCAGACCAGGACGAGACCTGCTGGTCAGTGTTGGCAGTTGGACTTGATGACAGAGCATTCAGCACTTCAGGTTTGATGGTCAACATATTGGCAACACTAGCCACGCTGCCCGGGGTGATATGTGGATCCTCCTCCACGCTCTTGGTGACAGTGCCTTGCCACTTCTTACCAGGCACAAACTCTTCAATCATGTTACTGATATCAAATACTGGTGTGGTAGACTGACTGTTGCTATTGGACGATTGAGATTCTTTGTTGTCAGACTGGGCTGGGCTGTTATCCTTGACCAAAAGCTGGGCACTGGAGGTTATGGCACTGGAAGTAGGCCAGGAGGAGCCGGCCGTGGACGAGGAGACTGAAGTGGACCACATACTGTCTCCACTGAGAGAGGAAGAGAAGTCCAGCTTGTCTTGCAGATTGGGTGTGGAATGCGATTGATGAATGTTGGAGGGCTTGGAGCCTGGAGCTTTGTCTAAGTACTCATTCACTTCTTTGTCTGGGGAGGGCAGTTTCCACTGAGTGAGACGTGACTGGGGAGCACCAGCTGGCGTCTGGAGAAGAGAATCTTCGTTGATAGAGAGACTAGTCATCTTGGGATGGAGACTGGAAAGAGCATCCTTGGCAGCTGAGGATGCTGCCATGGCTTGCTGAGCTTGAGCAATCTGTTGCTGCTGTTGCAGGATCTTCTGCTTTATGGTCTGGATCACCACGGCATTCTGCTCCATTTGGGAGCGTTGCTGAAGAGGGTTCATGCCCGTCTTATTGGCCTGCAGCAGTTGCTGCTGTTGGACGAGCCGCTGAAGAATGGTCTGAAGCTGAAGCAGTTGTTGAAGTAGCACCAACATCTGTGGAGTGAGTTGCTGGTTCAGGAGTTGAGGATTTATCAGGCCTGCACGCACTGCCATCTGCAGCTGTTGCACAATCTGTTGCTGCTGGAGAAGCTGTTGCTGAGTAGAAGCAGACACGCCAGCAGAGGCTGCCGCTGCGGCCATGTTAGGGACTTGACCGCGGAGCACCTGACCCTGAGATGGTGGCATGTTCTGCTGCTGTTGCTGCTGCTGTTGTTGTTGTTGTTGTTGTTGTTGCATGAGAAGCCTTTGTTGTAGAGCAACTGGATTAATACTGGGATTGGGACTAGAAGAGACACTGCCCTGCTTGCCTAGCAGTTGTTGAGCATTGGATAAATTTGGAGTATTTTGAGAGAACGGATCACTGTTGTCAAAGTCTGCTTTGTCTTGCTGATGGATAGCGGAGAATTGGCGTTGAATGTTGCGATTCTTTCTGTCCAAGTCATTATCATCCCGCTTGTCCATATTAGCACCAGCAAAGAGTTCAGCTAAAATGAAATGGCAATATGTAAGAAAGTTGGAAATGATTCCAAAGTCTAACAAACCAACACCCTTAACTTTACAACCAACAGCAATAAATCAACAACAGAATGACTAAATGAGACAACAATATAGGATGATACCACTATAACAACTTAATGTACAAGATAAGTTCATTACACTTACCAATGGCACTTTCAAGATTCATGTTATTGCTTATTAAAGCATTTTGTGCATCTTCTTTCTGTAATGAAAAACAACACAAAGGCAAATTAGAATTGTTAAGGCCAAGCTGAAAATACCTTGTTTTTCCCAGTTCATAATGTTACATATCATAACACATTTTTCCATCATTAAAGTTGTGGTTTAGTAAAGGAAAAGCATGTTACCTTGAATCCCATTTCAGTCAGCTGTTGAAGCAGCCTGCTACGCATCTGAGGCTGTTGAGGATTCATGTTAAGACTACTCAATTTAGCACCCTGGAAAAAAGGTCCACATGTAAAATCAAGTCTTACAACATAGATTCATCCTAACTGAAAATTATTTATCTCATTGATGCCCAATTCCTCATACTTTTTAGAGCCAACTAGAAGCCTACTTTGCAGCTACCATCGAGAACAATCTGCTACTTACAATGGCTGAGTTTTTGTTGTAGAAGGGCATTCCAGTGATTTTCTTTGCACCATTTCTGTTAGTCCATCCTTGTGCACTGTTCCAGGTGGAGTTTTCCTGGGCAGAGTCCCACTCACCAACCTCAGTCTCAGCCCAGTTCTCATCATTCCAGCTGGATTCACTGGTCTGAAAGTGAAGAAATGCATGTAAAGTGCAGCTGCACATATTTATTCAAAATTTAAACAATGGGACACAAGATATATCTTTCTTAGAGTGTCCAAAAAATGGCTTATTCACTTATTTTTTAAAAACCATTTTTCAAAAGCCAACTACATTACATATAATGATGTGACCTTGAATAATAAGGATGGTCTATACTTGAGATTTATTATCCCATCATGATAACAGTGAGCAATGGCTCCCGCATAATTAATACTGACAATCAAATTAGTTGGGAGGGGGGGGATGATTTAGTTGCTACACAAGCACTGCACACACCACTCTAGTAACAAGCCCACACCAGGTTAGGTTTGAAACAAGAGAAAAAATGTGGCTTGCCTTTGCTGCTTTGCATCTGATTGTGGTTTCAGCCTTTCTGACCTATACTTTACTCTCACCATTAGGAAGCAGAGAACAGAATGTTCAAAACAACCTTGTTTCCTGCATCTTAATGAAGAGCCAAGATTGGATACAGATGTGGAACTCTGATGACAAATATCGACTTTATTTATTCAAATATCAATTTTCAATGTACTTCCCTAGAAATATCTCTGTATCCATTCTGACCCAAGTCCATTATGTACACTTCACAACACAGCAATTACTTCATATTGGTTAGATTTGATAGAATCACAAAGTGCATGACGTACAGATTTTTGACTGTTTAAAAAAATTACCTTTTAACTGCCATAGACAGTATATTTGAACAACCAAGGAAAGTGATATTCAGTTGAACCCCTTGTCATGCAGTTTATGTTTTCTCTTACCCTGTGGTGATTCCAGTCATTTCCAGGTCCACCGTACCCATTCAGCAAACGCCTGCTTGTTTGATCACCCTGCAAACCAGTATGATCGCCTACCTTACGAGGCCCTGGTGCATTCCACTGCATGCTATCACTTTCCCAGCCACTTGTAGACGGGGTCTTTGGCTTAGCACCACCTACCGGCCACTGACTGGCAGATGAATCACCCCAACTGCTGGAGCTCTGGAATTGTAATAAGCAGTATGCTCTAATGAATTCAACAGGGATGATCAGGCACAATTTACCACATTGGACATCCTCAAAAAACTGTAAACCATTATATTTTAGAAATGCATAAGCTGACATAAAAATATAACATAATTTTCATGCAATATCTACCTGAGAAGGACCAGGCCACATGGAAGAGACCTCCTCACTTTTGTTGGCTATTGGATTAGCAGCATCTCCCCAACCTCCAGAGGTAGGCATATTGGGGGGTGGGGGTTCCTTGGCCCCACATGGCACCCCCCATATCACCAGATTTAGGTCTCTGGCCTGGGAACACTGGATTAGTTGAAGGAGTGATTGGAGTATTGGGAGTACTCGGGGTACTCCAGTTCTGGGGTTTTGATTGTGTAGGCTGAGTAGGATCACCCCAGAAAGCAGTACCATCATCCACATCCGTTGTGGACTTGCGATTGGTAGGAGGGGATGGTGCTCCCCATCCAGTTCCACCAGTAGACTTCCCAGCAGTAGCTGGCTTCACATCATCTCCCCATCCAGAAGAGGAGGTCGATCCTCTAGCAGAAGATTGGGAACTTCTTGGTGCAGATCCACTTCCGCCCCATCCATCTTGTGGAGCAGAGTTGTTGGTAGCCCCAGCCCACTGTGTTGGCAGAGGACGCGGTTCCTGGCCACCCCAGCTGGCATTGTTGGTGGGTGGGGGTTTGTTCCAATTGCTTGGCGTGGCGGCTGTATTAGCAGCTGCAGGAGGATTGTTTGCCCCACTGGGCCAAGATCTCTCCTTGGCAGGTCCAGCTCCTCCCCAGGACATGCCATCTGTAGTTGCATCCCCACCCCAGGAACTGGTGTCATTGCGAGGAGGCGGTGCCTGCTGGGCTGGAGGTCCAGACCAGGTAATGGAATTATCATTTCTCACAACAGGCTTTTCTTCGAAGGCAGGTTTCCCTGATGTATTTTTCACAGACTCCCATATGGCTGTACCATTATTCACTTCTTGGCGCCACACAGAGTCATCTTCTGGACGTGCTTTACGCTTTGGTTCTGGGGAGGTCTTTGCATCCCAGTTAGTGTCTTGAGAAACAGGACGCATGCCCCACCCTTCATGGCTATCAACTTGGCGGCTTATTTCTTCCTCAAATGCTGATTTGGCAGGCTTTTGCTGAGACGGTGGGGGCTGTGGAAGATTGTGGCTCAGAACTTTGGCGTACGAGCTCCCGCTACCCCATGCTGCGGGTGAGGTGGGTCCTGGTGAAGTTCCAGCCCAGGATGCCCCCTGTGAACTGTTTCCATGCTGAGGGGCACCATTACCCCACTGATTAGTTGCTACATTGTTCTGCACTGGCATATTACCCCACTGGCTCTGGGAGTTGTCTTGTGTCGATGCACTTCCCCAGTTGGTGGGTGACGGAACATTTCCCCACTGTCCCTGGGGGTTGTTTGGGTTGAGCTGAGAAGGGTCCTTCTGATTGGTCGTAGGCTGCCTCCCCCACTGGTCTGACCCATTGTTCTGAGTGGCTGTTCCACTGCCCCATCCTTCGCCTGGATTGTTCTGTTGCTGGGAAGTGCCGGTGGCATCACCCCATCCTGACCCGGCTGTTTGTGATTGCCCTACACTGCTGCTGCCCCACTGACTGGCACCATTGTTCCCCCATTGAGACTGTTGGCCTGATTGGGACTCTCCCCAATCCCTGCCACTTGAATTGCTGTTGGTCCAGCTTCCAGTCTGACCAACTGTACCCCCTCCTGAACCCCATGATCCAATTCTTTTGGCACTACGCTGATTGCCGGAACTATTGCCACTGCTGCCACTATCACTTCTCTGGGAACTCCCTGGAGCTGGCCCCCAGTGACTGCCCCCACCCCACTGAGAGCTCTCACTGTTTGTGGGATCTCCCCACATGGACTGTAAACTGTTTGGCTGCTGGACACTGGATGCAGACTTGCCCCAGTCTCCTGTATTGGTACTTGGACTAGGCGTTGGGCTGGGACTACCCCAACCTGATCCTCCTCTCATGGAACTTTTCTCATCTTTTGACACGTTTCCCCACTGGCTGCCACTGCTGGAGGAGCTGGAGCTTGAGGAGCCCTGGGTTGTCATTCCCCATTGACTAGTTCCTCGCATATCATTTCCCCGTTTGATTTCACCAACCTTGCCATTACTATCTCCTTGATTGTTGCTAGCAGAGGACTCTTGTGGCACCATCATCCCCCATTGTGAAGCTCCTTGTTTCATATCTGCCTTGCTGTTGGTTGCAACATCCCCCAGGCTCTGGACACTAGACGGACGACTTGAAGAAGAAATACCTCCCCATGAGTTGGCAGTGGTGGCAGGAGAGTTTCTGCTACCATTACTACTTTGAGCACCTTGGTTTGTTGGTCCATGCTCTGTGCCTTGTGCTGGCATGGAATTCTGCTGGGAACTACCCCACTCAATGGGGGAGTTTGGGTTATTATTATTGGCTTGCATATTATGTCCTTGGTTCACAGCTTGGGAGGGAATGGATTCCCCCCACGAAACAGATGATGAGTTTGAGTTGTTGGCACCTCCTGGAGAGAGACTACTAGTTCCCCAGGATGTTGTTGAGTCTAATTTATTGTCAGAAGAGTTGGCTCCCCAATCACTGGAAGCACTTTGACCTTGAATGGCACTTGACCCTTGACCTTGACCCCCGTCTGGTCCTGGATTGCTTGAGCTAGATATCACAGATCCCGAATGGACAGATGCGTTGTCGTCACCTGCCTCAGATGCAGATTCAGACTGGTCACCAATGGATGGCCACTGCTCTTTGTCCCGACTATCCACAATAATATCACTACTACCACTGCTGCTGGCAGAGGCCTGATTACCCCAAGTAAGAATAGGATTGGCAGAGTCACCCTCTGGGTTTTGCCATGTACCAATTTCCTGACTTTCTGTATCTGCAAATTGAAACATTCCAATAATTAACACTAAACAGTCAAAAGATCAGCTAAGTCATTAAAAAAAAAAAAAAAACATATATATATATATGATAATGTTGAACCCTTCTTTAGGCAAATGAAGCAATGAGAATATTAAGCATAACTGAATTTAATCTAATACTCTGTCATCACTTTAATTTTAAACTTACCACAATTCTGGCCACCAGGTGGCACTGTTTGCATCTTATTCTTCTGCTGCTGTTTTTGAGCAAACCGAGGCGGCAGCTGATACTGTCTTTGTTGCTGCTGCTGCAGTTGCTGCTGGGTGGATGCTTGCTGTTGCTGCTGTGCTTGGTTCTTCTGCTTGGCAGCTGTAGCCTTCTTTTTTTCTTCCTCCTCTTTGGCTTTTTGGTCAACTATTTGCTGTACAAAAATATATTTCAATTTTACTTTTGACTCATGAATTTTATGACTTTGCTTACCCTTTTTTTAAATTCATCAATTTTACAGCCATGTTTAAGGTCATTTCTAGTGGGGCTCAGAAGCAGGCAGTTTTGAAAAAAGGTGAGAAAGTAATCACATAACAACAATACAGCGTAATTTGCAATGAAAATGGCCTACCTTCTGTTTAGCTGCTTCTGCAGCTTTCTTCTTGTCCTCTTTTTTACGCTTCTCTTCTTCAGCCTTCTTACGCACTTCTTCCTCCTCACGCTCTCTGCGCTCACGCTCCTGGCGTTCACGTTCTTCTCTGTAATTTGACCAATTGAGATAATTAAATACACTTCACCCTTTTTAAACAAAATACTTGAATTATATGATAGATATATTGCCTGTCAAGACCATATCTCAATGCAGCACCTAAACAAATCTATCCCTTTTTTGACAATCAGAGGTTGGTAACTTACTGCTCTCTTCTTTTTTTATCCTCTGCTAATTGGCGAGCTCTTTCTTCTTCAAGGCGGCGCTGTTTTTCTAATTCTGCCTAATATAAGAAACAAAAAGAACCAACTTTAAATGTCCCTTAAAAACAAGTAACTTTTCCACAAGTCTGAATAAGGTCAAACATAACATACATCGGCTAATTTCAAAAACAATGTTTTTGTACTTACTATCTTCTTTTTCTCTGCACGTTCTTCCTCTTGTTTATTTCTTTCTTGTATCGCATAAGCGATATTTTCCATTTCCTGCAATGAACATTAAAAAATTCACTTGAAATAAAACGTCAAAAATTTTTATTACATCTGCTGTAACTCCCGCCTCCCTTAACAAATGGGACATTTTTTATCAATTAAATTAACTTCACTTACCTTCTCCCGCCTCCAAGCTTCTTTTTCTTTCTGCTTCTTCGACTTTGGCTTTTGCTTTTAAAAAAAATGAAGACCAAATAAACGGATTGTAGCATTTTTCATTTTGTCACCCCCCCCCCAAAAAAAAAAATAATAAATAATAATTTCACTCATCTTATAAGTCAGTTAATATTCTAAAAAAGTTTTTCAGTCAATTAATACATTTCAGCACTTCAGAATTTCGAAAATGATGTCTGAAAACATCTATCAGACCTCAACCATCTCTCTGTTAAGAAGCATGCCTATCAGTTTTGAAGAAAAGATAACCCCAAGTATATCAATTTATGGGCACCAATTATTTACTCTCTTCAGTAGTGCACATAAGTACATAAAATTCACAAAAACAATATCCTATCCAATCCCTTATAAAAATCCAGACAAAATAATAACCATTTCTCACCTTTACAAGAGGCACTTGATTTGGTTGTTTGATTTTGGTCAGAGACGGATTCTGAGCTCCGTCGTTTTTGTACGCTTCTTTTTCTTTGATAAGAATCTCTCTTAACTCCTCTATTCTCTCATCTGTGAAGCCTTCAGGCACAGGTTTCCCTTTTAAACGGCAATTCTGTAAATGTAAAAGACACCTTACAATAGGCTGTAAAGATGACAGAACCCCCCCCCCCCCCCCCCCCCCCCCCAACATTCCAAATTTGGAATAAACGCACACAGTAGCAAATCTGGGGTTAAAAAGTTCGGGTCTTCCTCCCAACTATGTACAACCTGAAGCTTTTATGCACCCTAAAACCCACCAATGACATCTCTAGTAACTTTTCTACTGGGGTGAAAAGACATGAAAACAAGACAAGGATCCAGAGTTTCTCAAACTGCAACAAATATTTGTGTTCAAGGACTGATAAGTGAAGATAACCGCTTCACAACTATTATCCCTGCATGTTCATTACTTAGTAAAAGCAAGGGTTGCCTTTTTTTTAAACTTGGCATTGAAAATAGGTCCCAAGTAATATAAATACTAAGACATCAAACTAATTCCTAAATATAGTCGACTTCATAAGTATCAATAGCTCCATCTAATTAAGCAGCCATTCAACCCTCAAATGGGACACATCAATCTAACCTTTTTCCAAAAAACATAAAAATTAAAGAGAAACAGCACAGATATAGAAAGGAAAAGAACAGACACTAAAATTGGCTATAAAAACATCATCTTGAGTGCTGTCCTCTGCTGCAACAAATCTCTACTATCCATGTATACTCAATTCCATCACTTAACATGGAAGTGGTTTATACTTCAGTTAAGTACCAGTCTTCTGACCATACAACTTGATGACTCACGCTGTAACCTATCACAAATTTTGAAGTTATCAGAATGCACTTGCAGAAGCACAAGTTATGGATTAACCACAATGGTTTTTCAATATCAACACAATCTTTTATTTTTGTAGAAAAATAAGGTAATTTGTCGCTTACATAACTTAGGCAAGAACAATTCAGTTTAAAAAATGTTTCATATATCTATCCTTGTATTTTTGAACCTACTGATACAGCAAATCTAAAACACTACCACTTGTTCAAACATCTGCAGCTGCTCCTCTTTAAAAACAAACAAACAAAAATAACTATTACCTCATCTGTTCTCAATACGTAACTAAATGGAAAAAGTGTCATGCAACATACACTAATCAACTGTTTTAAAAAATTTCACCTTTGGCCATTGATACAACATGAAATCCACAGTACTTACCTTTACAATCTCTGCAAATTTTTCAAAATCTTTTTCTCCTGTATCTGAATCCTCATCATCTTCTATGTACATCTCATCCGCAGAGGACTTTGAAGCACCTGGTAAGACAGAAAATTGACCAAAAAATAAAGAAAGAAGTCAAATACAAAATAACGTTTCCCTCCCAATTTATAATGTATATCAAGTGCTAAGCGAGCAAGTTGCCCAGCCTCTACGAAGGCTTGCTAAAATTCTTTGAATAGATGACTTGTACTCAGGGAGAAAAGGGGAGAGGAAGTAAAGAAATGCACTCTGGAAAAGCCATTTTAAAATCCTGACAATACTCCAGGGTTTTTATAGATATCCTGCACTTAAGGGGGCATACACCAAGGGAGGGTGCTGTCACAGTTGTTGAGATGATATAAGAATGGTGTCTTAAATTGTATACTTAAATAATCATCACCATTTGATGTGTATATTATTCAACAAAACGCGATTTCAACATCTTATTTTGTCCATTCTTCACATTCAGTTTTACGCTCTGCTGTCTTTGAAAACGGGTTTCGCGCGCACAATTCATTCACTGCGTGTACACCTTTTACTACTATATAATACTATCAGGGCATCCTAACCAGTGTGACCATTGCATCATTCGATGTTGTCTCAGTGCAAGGTCTCCAAATGTTTAATGTCTTATTTACCTCTGTTGACATTCCATTGCCCTCTCTATTATAATCCTACTTTTATTCAGATAAGTTTTGTCTTTTTTTTTAACCCTCTTATGTGCTTTAAAGTTTTTTCTTCGCATTGTCCGCTACATTGACTTGCTAAATTAGGGCAGTCACGTGGTAAGCCTGCGCATTCGGCTAGTGTCTGGCTCACGTGACACGCAAGGAGTGTTTCAATTGCGGGATGTTGATTTAATTTTTAGTTTTTTATTTCTACATACTGGGCGTGTGTTAGACATTAAATTCGAAATAGATCTTGTTTGTTTAGAGTGTTTGATGATGTGACTGTTTTTGTGAATAATATCTAACTAAAACCACTTTGTATGCCCGTTTAAGTACACAGCCATCCTATCATTGTACACCAATGTACATAAATATCCTGTTCTTAAGAACAAAGCTGTCCTATTATTGAAAACTTTCTTACAAATAGAAATAGCCATTCTACTCACCTAGTATTTGACTACTTGAGAAAAATGCATAAAGACCGTAATCTAGAAAAAGGAAAAAAAAACTTTCATGCAGTTAATGAATACATACTCGTATGTATGTATGTATGTATGTATGTATGTTTTTTTTTTTTTTTTGATAAATATTTGGGACTAGACTAGCCAAACAAAATCTGCAGATCTGTATTAAACTAATGCTTGCACCAAACAAACACATCTCATATCAGTACATTCAACACATGAATATTTGCACAATAAAAGTCTATGCCATTCAGAAAATTTATTTAAATGTAATTATTATTAAACACTGATACAAATACAAAAGAAAAACTTTGTAGATCAAAACAAAATAACAATTTAAACCTACCTCCATCATCTTCGTATAAAAGCACATCTTTGAACACAGTAAAGAAAATCTAAAAGCAAAGTAAATGGACAACATTTAGAGTATGAAACACAGAGAAAATATTGGTTCACAATGCAGGATTGAAATGGACATTTTTATTTCTAGTAGCTGGGTTGACATAAACTTATTATTTCACTCTTATTTATGACTATTCTACTTGAACAATATGAAAACAGTTAGATAAATATTTTCCTCATAAAAATGCAGATAAACAACCATAAGTTGTGGAAATGCTCCCAACACCAGTGAGAGTAACAAACTTGAGTAAAGCCTAGGTCCAAACCAAATGTACGGGCTGCTACCTGTGGTCTACGGCCAAAAAAAATGGGGAAAATGTGGGAGTTAGTCCGTGAGGAGCACGTCCATCATGTGACTTTTGGAGGACGCAAACAGCACGTAGAAACTTTTCACTATTTACTTGATTTTTTCCCTGCGATCTAGCTACGTCCTAGCCGGATGCAAGGAACCCAAAAACCATGCGTCCAAAACGTAGTTGGGACCTAGGCTTAAGGAGGTGGATAAGATAAAATGCCTTGTAGAAATGTAACTAGTAGCTATAGTAGAGAAAAAAAAACCTACCTGTTCAGGATCGGACAGACTTTCAAGATCTAAAGAAAAAAGACAAAAATCATTTTAAACAAAGCAAAGTACAAAAATTTCTCCTGAATAATATAAAAAAACTTCAATCAGTTCAACGATATCTACATTCAAAAGTGACCCACTCTATCTGTTCCTAAATGGACTGTTTATTTTGGCTTAAAATGAAAATGGCTTACCAGGGGAAAGTTGTTTGTAGGCAGTCGTAATCAACTGAAATTTGGCAAAATCCTGGAAAAAACATTACATTGATCATTTGGGGTTCATTTTAATACACAACATATTCTACATAAAAAAGATTTAAACCAGTTAAATATTTGTTAAACAACAAACCTCTCTCATGCTTTTCACCAAGTCAACCAGATTTGAAACCTTTTCTCCTTTTCAATAACACTTTTCAAATTATAAGTACACACACAATATTTTGTGGTAACAATATGAATATAAATCTTATATTTAAATAAATGATATTAAAATATATCATTCGACTAATTGGGCAGCACTTCTCCAATTCCTGTTAAATAACAACATCAACATCTTGTGTCGAAGTGATCAAGGCTTTGGGTAATGGTTGAAAGCCCAGTTCTTGGTCGTGAGTATCACTTCTAATATTTTGAAATTTATTTTGTAGTTTTGTTTGTATGAATATTTCCTCATGGGTCAAGTATTTCACAAATTTTCAAACATTTTCAAAACTTTAACTATGCCAAATCACCACCTTTGATATTCAACTAGTTTTTGAATAACAGACCTTTATCTTCACACCTTCTCAATATACTTTACTTATAATCTTGCAATTCAGAAATAAGATTAAATTAAATTAAATTCACACTTCTGCTTTCAATCACCCCCATATTAGATTAAAAAAAAATTAATATACCACGCCAAACAATTTCCTCTCACAGGTGATGATCAGACTAAGGCACCGTATGCAATCTGTTGCAGGGCCATCAGTTAACACTATATGCAGTAAGCTGTTATCAAGCTGGCTTTTCCACAGTTATTGATTTTTTAACAATATGAATACAGCAGCTGAGAATATCAATCCAGGTCATCCGCTTGATGCTTAGTTTATATGGGAGCTGTGATACATTCTTAGTGGTTGACAAATCATTATTTACAATTATTTACAATAACCTTCATTAGCACAGTCACAAAATGACTCGGACAAAAAGATGTGCTGAAGTGCAGAGTAAGTCAGAAGCCAAACTTAACTGCAATGGATATAGTTTTGCAATATAAATTCAAAGAAGAAAAAAATATTTTTAAATATTAACCAAAAGGTCTGTCTTAATGCCAGCTTGCAAAACTTTCACTAAAGACTCCTTAGCTTGAATAGATATTTGGTGCTAAATCATTAAATAGCCTTTAGCAATATTTGCCTGATACTTACGTTTGCATTATTACATCTGTCAGGGTGGTACTGGAGGGCAAGATGGCGATATGCTCTTTGGATATCAACTGGAAAAAGAATGTAAATCATAAGGGCCTGGGAGGAGAATACATTAGTGCGATGCATCCTTATAACTAAAGATGTGCAGTATAAAGACACCCCACCCCCATGAAAAAAAGAAAAAAAATTCCAGGAGTACCTTTCTCTGACTAACAAACCTCCTTGATCCTCCCCCACTCCAAAATCGTCATTACAATCTGGGAAAATTAGGAAGTCCCTTTACTTTTTAAATTCTGCCATTCCTTCAACTACTGACCTCTGGATTGTGAAGTTCATCAAGAAGTGATTACATGTAGACAACTTATCTGCCTAAATTCTTAGACCAATACAGGTCCTTGGATACATTCTACTTAAATCTTACACTGTGTTGTATTAGGCTTGGTAAATACTTTCTTTCCAGATCAAGAACCTATATAAATATACCCACAAGAACTGTAGGACCAACAATATAACAAAAGAGCTTTGATTTTACATTTATTTTTGTCAGTTAACTATGTTAAAATGTCTACAATATCTTAGCTACAGGTTCTAAAACAAAATTGGAAGCTTAAATAACTGAATTAAACAAAGACAGAAAAAGAAAAAATCATTCAGCAGTTTATCACATGATAAGTGATTACATTTAAACTAAAATGCTATGTGCTGAGTCAGAAATTGATAGATCTATGATTCTAAATTAATTCTAGTTGTCAAACAGATGAAAATAAGGTTTTCACCATACCTTTTTCAATCAGTTGTGTAAATAACAAACATAATTTTGAAACAGTGCAAGCTACATCTCTTCACCACATTTACGTTCTCAATAAATAAAAAAAACCTGTGTGATTCATGGTTACCCACACCTTTATTTAGTTCAATCATATCACTAGGAAAACTGCCAAGTTTCCAAAGCACTGCAGTAAATCCTTTCTGTGTGTGCTTCTAAATATAAACCCATGAACATAGTGCACGTTACCATTATTTAAACAGTTCTACCTTCAAGTGTCAATGAGCAATGCTTTAAAAACAGCAATCTGTCGCTGACTTACCCATTGATTTATATATATCAGTTAATAATATTCAATATGACAATAGTATTAAATATTCATAACATAAATCAACCTTTCAGCAAAACAATATGTTAATATCATATTGTGAGATAACCACTGATAAACATTCCTCTAATTCTTTCCTTGGCGAATGATAGCATCATAATAAAAAAAAAACGGCAAACTCGCTTAAAATCTAGGTCAATATGGCGGCTGATAGCCCAATCAAATTAAGACACAGTAGTCTTCATCTGTAAAAATAACTATTTTAATATAGAAATATCTTATTGCAGACAACAAATACAAAGGGATAGTTGTTCAACATCTGTCATTTCGCGCTCTGAGCGAGATTATAATTCCATATAAGCTATTTAACCAAAAGCTGATATCTTTTTCGAATGCAAAGATTAGACAGGTACATCAAAAACGTGACCAAACGACGCACTCACTCAATTCCCACAGCGACAAACGTACAAGACTTGGTGTTTGAGTACTTGGAAAAAGATTTACAAAATTTACACATCAATTGAACTCACGGAGCCGTACAATTCCTCAACCAATACAGTTTCCCTTACGAGATATCCAGGCACATTTTCAATATGGTGGACTGCGGAGAAAAAGGTCACCTATCTGTGCAACAAAACAACAACCTCTCCCGTCTGATCGTCCGCTTCATTAGGACTTTAAAACAGCTGAAACTTACCCCGAAGGTTGTATGGAATGACTAGATACCCCTGAGATCACAAAGTCACAACTTGGCAAGAGAGAAAAGGAACATTGTGCTGCATTATCACAGTTTAGCTGGGCATGTAACGTCCCTGCCTTGAACACTGCACTAATCAGCCAATGGCGAGACGAGGAGCGACACACAGACAGACCATAGGTTATAAATAGACGTTCTCTCGCAAGTCAATCAATCATGAGAAAAGAACCAGTCGTGTAAAAAGAAATAATTTAGAGAGAATGCAACAACAAAACGATAATTTAACTGCTTGATAGAGCAACTATATCGCCAATACCTTTGTGTTGCGTAAAATCCCTTGCATGTGACGAGCGAGCAAAGGCCGTGGCAAGGGGTCACTAGATTTTAATTGTTATATTGGATAAGCTATATTGTAAAGAGTTTGAATTAAATAAATGCCGTTTGGGAAATAAAATAAACATCAGTAATGTTTTCGTTCAGAATGTATACGAATGATATTATCCTGCATAAAATAACTCTATGAAAATAAATATCTGTCTGCTAACAAAATACATGTAAAATCAACCTGAAAGTTTGTACTGTGAGTTATAATTTATTGAAGAATGAGAATCTACTGTTCAAATTATGATACTGCTGTGTGTTGGGGCATTTTGTTTCTCCAAAAAAATTAGTACCGTGACATCACATATTGTATCCTAGCCATGACACTGTGGCTGTTATCGAATGGCAGTGTTATAGTTGTTTGTAGAGGCAATACGAAATGGAATGATGTCATTATTAAATATATTTGTAAAAAAATGATATAGTCATACAAAAAACATCAAGAATAACAGAGAAGAAAGTCACTTAAAATCATCATATAATATTTTAAATGAGAGATTCATATTATACAGACTTTACAAATATCAATAATCTGGAAATTATGTTTTTACTTAAAACTAGAAATGCATACAGTCCTGTTTTTAATAGACATCATTAAAAAAAAATCAGTAACCTAGTATGATCACTTTTTCCTTTCTTGAATGAAAGTATAGAATATATAATTTATAAGTATAATATATAATAATAAAATTCAAATTATATCAATTATAGTTTTTATAAGCACTATTTTCTCTAGGATTCTGAGAGTGTACACTGCCACTACATGCAGGATTATTTTCAATAAACTGACAAAATATTCATTTAAATAACCTTTAAAACCCTTACTTCAGATGAAAATACCAGTTCCAACACATGTATGCATATATTTAGGCTTGGTGAAAGACAATGTTGTACCCAACCCAGCTAATCACAACATGAGCCAGAGTACAGATGAGGTGAAATGGTAAGTATTGAAGACACCACCACCACCACCTGTGATAACAGGTGCAGAATATAGTTCAGTGAGGTTCTAGAGGGCTATCATCTACTTTATCTAACAAGGACATTCAAAAAATATAAGTACTAAACTGTTTAATGCCCATGGGAGTTCAAAGTCCCACATTGAAAATGACAATATGTGAAAAATGAAAATGTCCCATATAACTGCATAACTTCCAGAAAAAGAATGGAATCAAGCTGGTTTTTCAACTCAACCTGTAGTTCAGTCCTATAAATCTTTTCTGTATGTTAAAGAAGTTGCATTGTTTTCCTTAAATGGTTACTAGTAAAATGGTGTTAGTGCCCAAAATAAGGTTTTTGTCAATTTAGATGCAATGGCAGTGCAGAATTAAATAATGCTTAGCACCAACAATATCAATATTCAGCATATCTGTAAGTTTGTAAACAAAAAGTATCAGTTTTTATTTATTTGTATAACAATGGATAAAATATTCTGTAAAAGGGAAAAAAACAGCATAACTCTTGGAAAAATGATCAAGCTGATTTTCTAATTTGAGATGTACTTAAAGAGTATTCATCAGTTCTGTAAGATTGAAGACATAAGATGGAACTGTTTTACACTTATCCTTTTAACCTTGAAAGTCCACAACAGCAATAACAGATGCAGGTGATGGATAAATGTACAGACACAAATGTGTCTGTACATAAAAAAGTCAAAACAACCTGCAACACTGTATTTATGTCTACGTCAACTAAGAATGTAACATAAAAAAGTTGAAGGTCATACTAAACAAGTGTCATATATTACATGTTCACATTTTGGGTATCAAATTGTTAGTGTACATGCTTCAGAATATATCTGTTTTTATTCAGTATCTGTATTGAGTCATATCATTCATTGACAGGACACTGAAACAGTAATTAATACAAATCTTATAAAATGACATAAAATAAATGCACCAAAATCAGCCAATAATGATTGGTCAAATAGTCAAACTCTGTACCATAGATCTTTAAAAAAATGTGCAGACGTATTTGGGACTTAATTCAGAAATATACATTTTTTTCCTCTCCATGCAAATTACTATATGATGCACAGTGCTAATGTAATTATAATATGCTGACAGTCAATGCCTGTAGCCCTGACAACAACAGTGATCATACAAATATGTGTTCAGCCCTGGGTCTACTGCAGCATATTTCACTGTTAGAACCAAGTATAGCAACTACCAACATCTGTATAAAAGCCAAACCAACATCATCTAATTTTTTCCTTGTTGCAGTGTTTTCCAGTTAAAATTAAATAAAAGTTAATTAATATATATCTTTTTTGCATTATTTTGTGTTTATAAGCAGGTTTTATGCCAGGTGAAGTTCACAATGTATAGCAAGGCTACCACATGATCAGCACTGTTTTACTATTTACAAACACAAAACACCAGTACACACTGTGGCAGTAAAAAAAAAAAAATACACACACACACACACACACACACACACACACACACTATGTAGATTTGCACATTCCTAATTTCAGTCTTCGTACAGATAACAAATGCGTTACAAACACAATGCACAAATTAAATTACTGACATATGAATACTGAGATGTGTATGAGGGGATCCTAGACTAATTTGCTTTACAGTGCTTCTGTTCCAAAGTATTAATTAGAACATGAAGAAAATAAGAACAAAAATAACTCGGCTATGCTTATGCAACAGTACAGTTGCATTAGGGACATAAAATCTCCAAGGACATCTATGACATAAAAACATACTTAGGACTGTAGTGATCAGCAACAAGTTACCATGTAAAGTAGTATTTGATTTGAAACTAGGCTCAACATCTTATGAGAAACTAGAAAAGCACTCCGAGAGCGCAGACCTCTGCCAAGGCAGCAAAGTCTCCACCTAATGCCGTTTCACCCCTAAATTTTCATTTTATAATGATTTAGTTTTTTATTTTTGATTATTGATTGATTATTGATCCAGATCGCCACCAAAAACTAATCATCTGTTCCTTGGCCCACTTCTGACAGTTCCTGAAAATTTCTTCAAAATCCGTCCATAACTTAGTTTTTTTATTTTTGATTATTGATCCGGATCACCACCAAAAACTAATCACTTCTAAATTAACCCATTTCTGACCTACCCTGAAAATTTCATTGAAATTCATCCATAACTTTTTGAGTTATGATGATGATGATAAACAGACAGACAGACAGAAAGACAAACAAACAGGGGTGAAAACATAACCTCCTTGGCAGAGGTAATCAACCATAACCACAAAACTTCATATGTTGAGACTGTTTTAACCTTAGGACCCACTGTAAATGAATTGGGAGTGGGGGTGAGAGGATTTGCTGGAAAGAAAAAGTGGTGTACCTGATGGTCAAATCACAGAAACATGGTCATACTGTCACTTTAATTTTAATTTAATTTAAAAAGCACTAGTGATTAAACCACAACCTAAAACCTAAATCCAGGGTTAATACTACTTTATTAGAATGAACACCTCCTTGGAATTTTTCTGTAAAATTTTGTCTTTCGCAGATCTTGTCCATGTGTGAGGGTCCAATTGGGTATTTATGTTATCCGTGAAAACACCCCATTCCTGCGACTTGTGAATGCAAATGCTTGAGAATGCTTTTTTATCCTCTGGCATTCATGAAACAAAGTCATTAAACCCAAGGATTTACAGGATTTCTGATGTACATTATTGGTGAGATACTGATAAAGTTTTATTTACTGTGATTTGTGAACTGATGATTTTGTTTCCCATAAACTGTGATCACACCCCCTCCCCCCATGGGACCCTCACATGTGGCCATACATTTTATTGAAGCCATCTATCCCCTATAATATTATGTGTGTTATTATCCACTGAGCAAATGCTACACCATTTTAAAAGTATATTATGGTTGTGTTTACGTCTGAGTGTTTGTTGACAATGGATCCTCTCTTGGAAATCAACCATCTATTGATTATTTTTAAAAATTCCAGCAGACAATGTGGTTGCTCAAAACGTATTGAGAAGATACTGAAACGACACACTTGTTGACTGTGCATGCTTTAATCATAACAGATGTGTGCTTTACGTGACAGACAGAGCATCTGAATTTGATCTTTTATTCTTACTGTCATCCGTTCTGTTCTAGTATATGTTTGTAGTGATCTTGATGCACCTGACACCTTATTTGTCTATCCATAAAATGTTAGCTAGTTTGGAGTAGCCAATAAATTTGTTATAACTTTCTTATGGGAAGTGTCAGTGAGTAATTTTTTAAAAAAATTTAGCATATATTGGTGCACTGCAACAAAAATTTGTGCTTAGGCAAATTGGCGTCAAACAGCAAAGAACGTCTAAATGTCTAAAATAAAACACAGAACAACTGCTCGTAAAAAAACAGATTTTCCTGGGGTAAACACCATTTTCCCATACTTACCAATGGTAAATGAATCCATTCTGACATGCAGAGTTTGTCCTCTAAAAAGTTTGGTTTTTATTAACAAAATAATTCCAATGACTGCTGTTTCGGTGGTAAATGGAATTATTATATTATATATTATTATATTTCTATGAGTTGTTTATAATGTATTTATTGTGAAATATGAATCTAATATGAAGAGTTGTTATCCCCTTAATTTACTTATATATATATATAAACATTCAGTGCATGTGAAGAATCTTATATTTTGGCCTTCAGCCAGGTAGCTCACTGTCTACCTGTCAAGGTTTGACAGAAAACTTACTTGGTACACAACCATGTGTCTAAAAGGGTAATTTCGGTCAAGTTGTGGTGGTTTACCTTAGTGCTGATTAACTCAGTAATCCATGTGACTACAATATCTAACAATGAAGAGTCAATTTATTCCTCTCTTATCCAACTTATTGCCATTGTAGAGGAGTTGTACGGCCTGTACAATCATGGGATGGTAAAAAATAGTAGATAAAAACAAGATGTCAAGAAAATACAAGTGCACTGTAAATGCTTCTTTCCCATTCCCAGTCAACCAGGGTGCAGATTAAAAAATTACTAAAATCAGCAAATGTCCACGCTGGTAAGTTAAAGGGATAATAACTCTTCATTTCGGCCAAAAAATGAATTTTCCTGGAGTAAACAACAATTTTCCCATACTTAACAATGGTTAATGAATCCATTTTTACATTCAAAGTTAGTCCCTGTTTTTTTTCTAAAAAGTTTGGTTATTTGTTAAAATCTCTTAAGAGATTTTAACAGAGTATAGCCATCAATGGAGGTCATGTGGTCTAAAGACAAGCTCAGATATCAGAATAATAGCTATAACTGCCATTTTTGTGGTAAAACAGAATAGATTATATTTCTATGAGTTATTCACAATGTTTTTATTGTGAAATATAGATCTCATACAAAGAGTAATTATCCCTTTAAACAGAAGACCAGAGTTTGCCCTGTTCTGTTCTGTTCTGTTCATTTTTTCTTACTTACCAAGCACTTTCCAAATGGCAACAAATGTGCTCTTTTCTCTGTACATCAAATTGTGTCTAAGAGATATAATTGTCTAAGACACAGTTGTATTTCTCCTTAAACTGCAGCAGACATGCTGAAAACTTTTCAGAATGGCCGGGCATTTGGACCAGCAGTAATGAAAAATTTGCCGGACCGAATGGATTTTTGCCGGACTGAAAATCACCCTATTTGTTTGAGACAGATACTACGATTAGGTAGCTTACTTCATTTGTGAATGTGGTCAGTTTGAAATGGAAGGGAAAAAATGCTTTGAGCTTTATATAATGTTATTAGTGAAGTATGTCGAATGATGACTATAAATTCAAAATGGTGGTTCTTAAAACTCTTGTCGGTCCTTTGGACCGACCACGTCCAATTTTTTACCGGTCCAGATAAATTTTGCCAGACATGACCGATCTGACCGACAGTTTCAGCATGTCTGTGCAGAAAAAAAAGTCTATAAAGCTGAGGAAAGATTTGCATAGGAAATGTCTAGAGATATTATTGCATCTCAAACATTAAACCATAAGAAAGTGATTAGATTGTTTTGTGATATGTTTTCTGTTTAATTATGTATCTCAAATTATATTACTAAGTACCAGGTTTCCCTAGTTGCTAGTTCCTATGGAAAAATGTGAGTAAAGGCATCACTTCAACATAATTGTGCTTATTTTGCCACCTGGATTGTCAAGTTGTTTTTTCAGCAGAATGTCCATGATTTCAATCAGCTTGAAACATGTACAGAAACAAGCAATATATGACAATATGTTCATGGACAATTATCCCCAAACTATCTAATATCCTGAGTAATAAGCTTGGCATATCTTCTGACTAAAATGACAATTTCTATTATCCCAAGAATAAGTCCAAGCTTAAGGGGCAAGGGGGTGGGGTTTATCTGTTCTGACAGTTCTTACAATAGTGACAATTCTACAACTTTGAATATCCAGAAATCCTTATTATTCGAATACGAATGCATTAATGCACTAGACAGCTGATTGATTGGTTATCTGTTTTTTGATTAAATCATTTGTTTTATAGGATTAAAACGACTTTCATAATCGTTGACAGTGTGAGATATGTGACACCGCCAGGTCACGGATGAACACAATATTTACAGATTGCAAAGACCACATGCAAAATCAATGAAGCCATTAAGTATATTTGTGCTGTTCTGTTAATATCTTCCCTTCCTGAGAGCAAACGTGTTAAAATTTTACGAAGAAATTACACACAATTGCACATCATACCGATACATACTTGATGGGTTGACCTAATTCGGCGAGTTTGTTTACCCCGGAAAAATGTCTGCAATCTCTTAAATCGTACCTTCTGGCGTACTTTGGTCGATTCCAAGAATCTCACATGACCTCTCCTTCTCCGATGATCCCATAGTTTAGCTCATCACAGCTACCTCATTGGGAATATTCAGCTCAATTTTGTACTGTATATGGTAAAATATTCGCTTCACATACAAAATGGCGATAGTATACCATATCCCTCAAATGTTCAATATAGTCATCTACGGTACGTCATTTTAAAACGGAATAAAAGGTATGCTATTGAATGGGGTAGCATCCGGGTTCTTACTATCTTCTGCTATTCAAGACGAGCCATCCAGAGTTTATGACTAGAATAACACTCACACCGCCAAGACAATTATTGGATTAATTAATAAATTGTTAAATTAATTAATTGATTAATTTGTTAATTAACTATTTTATTAATTAATGGATGATCACCAAAATCTAATCGCTTCTTCCTTTATCTGACCTATCCTGAAAATTTCATAAAATTGGCACACATGTGACCTATCCTGAAAATTTAATTATTAAATAATTTATCAATTAATGGACCATCATCAAAATCTAATCATTAATTCTTTGGGCCACTTGTGATCGAACATTTTATCAAAGTCCTTTGATTATTTTTTGTGAAATGCTGTACACAGACAAACCCACTAATCAAAAGTAACAAAAACATCTTGGATAATGGAGAAGGTAATGAAATCTTTATATTGATACTAGATTAAGCATTTAGAATGTTATCATAAAGAGACATTTATGAAAATAAAAAAGATCTTGTCATATTAATAAATCATAAATTACTGAAAGAGACTTTTTTCAAAAAACTAAAATCCAAGAGATGTGGTTACAAAGATGATAAATTCTTATTTATCTCCTCTTACACTAATTGCTTTTTAAAGAAGAAAGACGATCAGACAAGCACAATTTAGTTTCACAACAAACATTTATTTGCCTACAATAAATAACTATATACATCAATTAGGTTGTGTGAAAGCAAAGCCTGTCAATTGAAGAAAATAAGGTCTTAATACAAGCCTCTATATCTTTGCATATTGCTTAATATGTGTCTGGTACCTAAAAGATCATTTTCAAGGCTAACAGTTCAATTAGCATGCTCAACATGAAACTTCAGGTAACAACTAATATCAATGCACCGCACAAACTTTTATGTTCAAAATTCAACCCAAGTTCTACTAGAGTTTTCATATGGATTAGTAGCACTTGTTGACTTATATTTCACCCACAAGATTCCTGTGAGCATATTTAATTTCATCAAATATTCTCAAAACTGCTTTTTCAATATGCTATTTTTGAACCAAATTAGAAATTTTCAATATGCAACATTTAGCCTTATAATCTGCTGATATCAACATAATAAATGAATTACCTCAAAAATAACTGAAAGCATTTTCTTAATTTACTTGACAATGTGTTCTTGCTGAATGAACTCTTTTTGCAAAAATTAGGATTGGAATTTAAGATTTCACCCATCATCCCTGAACAGAGTATGAGACGCATCTTCTGGCCTCATTTGTTTCTAAGAATGACAATGCCTTTTTTGCCCATACTATAAAATTGTACTTCTGTTGTGTCATTTGATTTGGAATAAAATAAAAAATGAAAATTAGCCAAAAGAGATAATTCCAGATCTGTGACTGATCTTAAATTTCTTTTTAGAGTACCAAGATTACTTTTATTATTTTGTATAATTGTAGTTATGACAAATATTTTTCTTTCCTAAAAGGGACAGTTAAAAAAATCATCAATAAAACAGAAAAAAACAACTTCTACATAACATCATGACACAATTAGCAATGAAACATCTCCTAGCCAGTTCATTCTTCACCTTAGTTCATTCATGACAATTAAATCTTGTCTGAATATAAAAATCATGAGCTAAAAATTATACAAATTTAGTCCTAACTTCTCAACTATGCTTAAGGCTATGACATAATGAAGTAGAATGAATGCACAGGCCAACTTAGTATAGGCTTAAAATGACAACTTACAAATTTGTCAAAAAACATTCATGGTAAGTGGGCAAACAAAACATAGTTCAGGAGAGTTTACGTGATATCTCAAAACTGCAGCAAGTTAAAATTTTTTTTTCAAAAAGTCTTTAGTGAATTACCTTTCTTGTTTGACTTTCTGATTTCTCCAATTTATACAGCAAATGTCAGGCAAACTACATTTTCTTTCCAACAGCTCGTCTTTGCTTCTCCTGGGGCAAAATACTTAGAATGTAAGCATGTTTTCTTTTAAGAAATGCTGACAAAGTGCTACTTAAGATTTAAAACATCACAACTTAAATTTAGCAGAAACTAAAACAATTTCCCATTTTTCGTCTTTCGGAACTTCTTTTCATTTCAATGTTCACAGTTCACTCTTTTTTAGCTAGTAGCATCTGTTCCTTGCATTGTTTTCCTTGACCCTACAAGCCTATTTAACTACACACATTTTATAAATGCAGATACTATGTAACAATATTAACAATAGTGCCTTAACAGACAATGTAATCATTTTCCTTATTAAGACAAAACAGAAATGACCAGCATATAGAGACTTCCTTATCTGCATGTAAAAGCAATAATATAAAGCATACACACATATATATTGGCCTATTGAAATAAATAAAACCCAATATAAATACAAACTAAATACAACCTCAATTCACATTTTGTACTCTGCATAGTTAAATATCTAAAAACATGGTCATAATATGTGATCACATCCAGTGAGTGAGAATGTGATTCAGTAAAGATTAGATGGGCTGTTATCTGAAATTCCAGGCTTTTGTTTAATATGACTTCTTTTGTTAACTACAAGCTGTTTTGATTGGAAGCCTCATATCATATTGATAACTAACAGCAAACTAATCATAATTGTAAAAATTTGTGCATTCAGACATTCCCTTATAATATTGTGACTTCCATTCTCCTCTTAAAGCAGATTCCACTACTTATTATCCAATATCTGTTAAATATTTACACTCAAGATCTGATACAAGGAAAAGGTATGTATTTAGGGTTGACAATGAACCATTGTATTTCTTATAAACAAACATCAAATTCTACAGACTTAGCATAAGAAAGCAGTCCTGATTCTAAAACACGCCACTAGGTATCCAGAGTTAATGACACAAGTATGATACATAGCCCTATTCACAGTCAATGAGATTCATCTAACAACGAACACAATTGCAGTCAAATTGCAAATAACAGTTTCATTTAAGAAATCTGATGAACTTCAACAATATATGTGCAAGTGAACGTACTGTTATGGTAGATATAAATTCACTTTGTCACCATTTAATCTGCAATATGCCAATCAATTTTCCACTGCCATAACTCACATAAGCAATATACTAGTCTTAGTGGAGGTATATGCACTAGCACGATTAGTAATACTGCTTTACTGTAATTATATTGATAACTGGTACATCCCTTTATATTATGATCTTGAGTACAGACAGGTATGTACACACACTTCATATTAACTATCTCTCACACAGACAGCATTCAATCACTGCCAAATATTTCAATGAGCAAGCCATCAGTGAACACAATCCTTCCCCGAAGAGACGATAGCATTCTCCTGTGCTCTACATTGAGTTCTCTGAGATTGGAGATAATCATGAGAAGACGCGGAAAAAGGCCAACCTCTGTAGGGTGATTCATATTGACCTGCCCCTGTAACGTCTGGATGATCAGCTCCTGTAACTTGGATACCTCTTCCTTGTTCTTGATGCCTGGACGTTCTACAATAAAAGATCGGCACAATTCTGTTGTATTATTTTTTGTAAGTAAACTCAAAGCATGTCAGTTTATAAAATATCAACTGGTATTTTATATTAAAAAAGACAATTAAAAATCAATTACACAGTGAATGCAAATGTTTTAAAGAAATTAATGAGGATACTGCTTAAGTACAATCGGCTTTGTTAATGATTTCCAACAGACAAATTATCACATGAATACAAAAACAGCCAATACCTGGAGATATTAACATCAAAGCAGCAAAAAGAGCTGTCTCAGAGTCTGTTAGCTTGAATACATTGAAACGTAAGGAGAAATTAAACATTAACTCCACAAAGTTTTCGCCCAGCAGAAACTCTGACTTGAGATTCTCCTTGGTGTAATTCTTTCCATTCTCCAATATTAGCATGGTGTTGCCATCCACATCTATGAATGCAGAGTTCATTACACACGCTACCTGTAAATAATAAACAATGGCAACATTTACATAATGCATTTAGATATGTGATGAAACAGAGGAGACAATTTAACAACAGGACTGACAAATTAACCCATGTAAACAGAAATCAAACCTGCAATTTGAAAACCAATATACGGTATTGATTTTCAAAGATAATCGAAATGAAAATGCCATGCTCCATGTGTAGACTAATTCATAAATTACTCCAAGCAAATTATGAAAGACACATGTAAACATAGCTCCAATACCACAATGTGTCACACAAAATATTATGCAAAGATTAAAATTATCTGGACTGCACAATAAAATTAGTCAATGCCTACAAAATGTTAGATAATGTCAAAGAATTAAATAAAATTCACAGATTGAACATCATTTAAAACAACTAAATAATGGATAAAGCCAGACAACAATAAATTGCCCATAATATAAAAGTCAGATATTTACTAAATATTTCCTATTATAAATATATTTTCACAGAAAAAAAAATCAATTTGAACACCCCTTAAAATATTGGCTAACATATTGTCTTACCTCAAAACAACCCCCTTTAATCAGCAATATCTGGTCATCAGTATCCAAGCTGCTAAAGCCAGGAATTCTTTTTGCAAACTTAACTACCTCTGGTACTGCCTTGTTGTAAAAGGTGGACTCAAAGCCTGTCCAGCATGCAGAGGCCAGCTTTCTGGCTATGGCCTCTTCACTTGGTTCATTACCCTTGAGATGAGGAAATGTTGAAGTTTAATTATAATAAGAAGGGTAGAATATCATGCTATATACACAATAAATTAGGAGAAAATAAAAGACTCATAAACAGTCATTCAATTTAAGTAAATGGTTGTTGAATGCACCAATTATCATCATTTAAACCGATTGCAAAAAAAAAGCTTCACATTTTTCATTCACAATAAAATGCCTGGCCAGTTTAGAAAATAAAATGGATTACTGAAACTTAAAAGGTAAAAGTAACTTACATTTGCTGCATTCTCAACATGCTTTTCAACTGGCAAATTCTGTCTCAGCATCTGTGTGTTCTTATATGTGAACCTCAAAGTGTCATTATAAGCTTCATAAATCAGACTGGAAATGCCTTCCAGCTGGGATGAATTGTATTCTTGTGACTGAGGTGTCAAAGACACATGGTTACCAATATGTTGTGGAAGCTGTTGACTCTCTTGTTGGAGATTCTCTGCCAACTGATTGTCACTGCCCATATGATCCAACGGGCCATCCATCTTTGCTCGCTTTTCTATAGGGGACTGTAAGGGTGAGGGCTGCCGGATTGGCCTTTTCTTAAGTGGACTTCTTGAAACCTGGTCAGTGGTCTTAGAACTAGCTGGCTTCATTGCAATAACAACAGGCTGTGATGTTGTTGCTGTAACAACAGTCTCTTGAGAACTAACAATCTGACCAGTGGTCGTTGTTGTTAACTGTAATGGCTGAGGAATAGACTGTAAATTTGCTCCATCTGATGTGCGCATAGCCAAATCTATAGGATAAACCTGTGATCCATCTCCTCCATCCTCTTGTATAATGTACTGTTGGATATTGGAACCATCTTTACTTTGGTGCTGTTTTAGTATTATCCTCCTCAGGTCAGCCTTGACCTTGCTGGTTGTTTGGGCTCCTGGGCTGGTTGTTGTTGCCGTAGTTGCAGTGGCTTGTCCAACCGTCTGATTGGCTGCTTGCATTTTCATCAGCAGATCCATCATGGGTGCTTGTTGCCCAGGTTGTAACTGTGGCACCATCATGATGGGTTGATGCATAGGAGGGTACTGTGGAGTCGCCAATATGGGAGCCAACTGCATTCCAACTCCTGCTCGAGCAGCGGCAAACGTTGATGTTGGAGTGACCTTCTGTTCATTTTTCTTGGTTCTTTTGGGTGTAGACTTTGGTGTTTTCATTGGCAGTGCCTTTTTCTCTCCATTCTCAACATCCCCTCCAGCTCCCATTCCTGCCCCTGTAGTAGCAACAGCCAGTCCCGCTGCTACTGTACCTGCTCTCCCTGGTTGCGACATCTGTTCTCCAACAGCTTTCAGAAGGGATGGGAAATCCCCTGGGCCGGAATCAGATTTGAGGCTGAGAAGTCCATGTAAAGCTTGTGCTGTCTGTGAGTCTTCAATGGTGCGACATGCTTCATTGATCATTTCACGCATCTTTTTGGATCTTCGACCAAGTTTGGCAGCTATAATAAAACAAGAGCTTTTAAAAGAATGATTCTGTGTCAGCAAATCTCTCATAATCTAAGTAAGTAATCAAAATAAATTCAACAGCACACTAAAAAAATTTTGGTTGATTTGATTAGATGTCATAGCCAAGACTACTGCATGGTATAATTTTGTTTTTGTCTTTTATAAAACCAAACATTTAAAGTATCAGCAAAACTTTAATCTTAAGTGGAATAAATACCAGAGGAAATGTTAACATTGCCATTATTCACTCAAAATTGATAAGAAAAACACTCTCAAAACATTACCTGAACGTGACATCCCCAGAGCTAGACATTTTTGTAAGCGGCAATACTGACACCTGTTCCTAGTTTGTACTGTCACTTCACAGTTCTTATTGTAATAGCATTTTTTACGACTTGGATCTCCAATGTCCTGTAAAGCTCGTCTGAAAAATCCCTGATGATAAAAATGACATACATTATATAATTATAATGACATCAATTTGTATATGCAACTTTTGAGATCTTTGTAAATTAAAACTAACTCATAACTTTTAAAAAACAATTTTTCCAGTATCCCACAGAAGCCCACAAAAGTTCACCCCTTTTTTTTTTTAAATTACAAAATGCCAACATTAAAAACATATAAAATTGTGTCTTTCATGATTATATACTTTTCAACATCTCTTTTTTTTAATGCACATCAAAGCTAAACCTGTGAACTGCTATTACATTCATCGTAAAGATCTACAGGCAAGGGAAACTGTCACTCTGATCGGTCATGACTGCTGAAGAGCCCAACGACCAGCAAAATTTTTGATAATGCATGATAATACAATAAATGAAGACAAATCACATGTAAACATAGGCTTATGGGTTACTTAGTTCGGACCAGCACATTAGGAGGACCTGCAGATTACTTGTAGTGCAGTTCCCTCAGACCTTCAGTACTTCTAAAGATGTCCCCTTTGTTTTGGTCTATAAACAATATGAGGTGATATCTTGAAAGCCATTACCCAAGTTAAGGGCAAAAGAGGGCAAAATGGGCAAAAGTGGGCTGCTGCAACAAAATTACAAGTCAAGGCAACAGACTCACCTTGCACCCCTCACAAGCCAGTACACCATAATGTACACCTGAAGACTTGTCTCCACAGACCATACACTTGGGAGGTGGTTCCAAAGGCTGTGACACCATGCCATGTATTTGCAGGTGATGGTGCCCAGCAGGGTTTATAGTGGACATGATGGGTGTTGCTCTTGGGAACCCATCATGGCCTACCGGAGGCACCACAACAGGGGCAACAATGTGTTGCTGGTTGGCCATAGTTTGTATACTTTCTGAATCAGAAGAAATGACAACAGCAGATATTTCTGTTGGAATGTCCGTTCCATTGCCACTGTCTGTAACAATAGTGACGGTCCCATCCTGTTCAGGGCTGGTGGCAATGATAATGGGCTGCTGTGAGCCATCTTCTGAGGTTTGTATGGTAAAAGTCTCAGCGGTCATGTCAGTGTTGGGGTCAGTCACAAGGACCACCTTGGACATGTGGTCAGTTTCGCCATCACCCTCTACTGTGGTGTCCACATGGTGCTCTGCCTGGGTGATGTGTTCTGTGTCTTGTATGGTGTAAGACTCCTGGCTCCCATCTGCTGTTACAACCATCACATTGGCTGGCAGCCTGTGCTCTTGCTGATGGTTGAGGGATGCTTCAGCTTCAGTAGGAACAATACTATCACCATCCAACTGAGGCTGATCTGTCTGGTGTTCCTCCACTGTTGTCAATGGGGAATGCTCCTGCCCAATTATAACGCCCTGTTCATCCACAAACACCCTGGTCATCCCAGTTAAATCAGCAGCACTGCTATGCACTATAGTGTCCTCTGAGGTCACCTCTGTCCCCTGGGTGTTAGCACTGGTGGGAGCAGAGAGCACAGTGCGTGGATCTTCCGATGTAGAGCTAATTATGTGGTCAATTGTGCTGACCTCTGGTGGTTGTGTGACTAGCTCCCCCTGAACGTGACCAGGGTGCACGGATGATATTACATCACGTATAGAATTTTCCTGGGTTAACATGTCTGTGGTGGTGATAGTATTAGAAGCAGTGGTGAGACTGTCTTTATCTGACAGTGACTGCTGCACAGGCTGGACCTCCTTTGTTTCAGCAAGGGGGAGAATGCCTGTGTGTCCTTTGTCTGTGGGGTTGTTTGTGTTTTCCTGGCCACCAAGACCTGTATCTGCAGTGGCTGTAGTAAGACCTGCTGCCATTTCTGTTGAACATGGTAACTGTTCTCCATTAACTGGCAATTGTGTTTGCCCATCCTCAACACTGGACTCCAACTGGACTTCACCTGATATTAACAAATAGATGCATTTCATTATAGTATCAATGAACATAATTTTAATAGAACATACCATGTGCCCAAAATACTGATAATGTAAAAATTAATGGTAGCTTAAAAAATTAAGTAAAATCACTTTACAACGCTACCTTTGGCAAATAAGCCTGACAATATGAATACATTATCAATCATGAAAAGCACTTTTTAGATAAAACAAGGCCAGGCTTTATTCCTTAAAAATAATTCTTGAGAAATTAACAAAGTTTGACCATGAACCAAAGTTACAATTTACAAGTAAAACATACATAAATAATCAAGTTCAGGTTCATTTATTCAGTATTACAGGCCTTCAGTCACAAAAATAACCACTGACTTTGTTACTAAATTTCTACAGCGTGTACATTTAATATGTAGTCTCCTGGGGTCATGGAATGCCCTTTCTCATTCCGTTCTGTGTTCCTAGCTACACCTAAATGACGTCAGTGTTAAATTCAATTTGACTCCAGTTATGCAGCATTATATACAGCATGTTCACACAAATAAGCAAGCTAACCAGTGTTGGATACTGTTTTACAATTACTTGGAGATTTTAAATTAATTTTCCTCAGCATCTTTTTCACCCCAGGACTACATTATCTTACCCCTCCATTACTGTCCATATTTTTCACCACACAATGGAGCCCCCAAGATGAAAGAAAGAACTAATTTATATAACAGCTGTGATTCAACATCATTCCTGAAGGAGGACTTTTCTAATTCTCTACCTATGTCTGCCACTGTTTAATAAATATTAGATAAGCTTATGTTCACATGTACCCATTACTGCATTATAATTCAACCAAAAGGCACAGAGTTAGTTGGTTCTTTTCAAAAATAGATTATCACAATGTGATGGTGTCACTTAGTTAAGTTTCAATGTATTTTGATATCAATTTAACCTTGTCTGCAAAGCATTTAACCTAGTATTAATATCCAAAATATGGTTTCAAAATACACACATTGCTATTTTGGAACTTATCACCTAAAGCTAATTTAATTTTGATGGCATGGCTCCCAACCAATATGGAGATAAAGGAAAAATGCGTTCTGCTTCAGATCATCAACTCTATGTATTACACCACATTAAAAGTCTGGACTAGAACAATGGGTTATCCTTTTCCACATCTTTGAAACAGTTTAGTAACATAGACCCCATTTCAAGAGATTAGATCGATCTACTTTAGATCGACCTAACTCCCTGGGGGTTCACGCTAAATAGCTGTCAGCCGAGCGGACACGAAAGTTAATTACCCCCTTACAGCTTGTAGTAGGCGGGACGGACATTTCAGCCGGATTATCTGACAGTAATCTAGTGAGACTCCCCGCAGGGATAGATCGATCTAAAAGCTCTGGGAATACAGCCATAGACTTTCAATGTACTTTTTGGCACTAGCCAAGACTAGGCCAATGTGAAGTAGGTCTTCATTTCAATTTGCTTTGAAGTACTGTCATTAAAAGACTTGCTATTGAGTCTTTATTTTTAATCTAACTATTTCTAGACTTTCGTAGGATATTAAGGATCAAAGACCTGCTGCTAAAAACTTCTTATCCAGACCTTTATTTAGGGCTGCATGCCATGTCAATATGAAAGCCAATATTGATAAAAAATGAAAGCATGTTATTTTAAGTTTAACACCTATAAGGATCCCTACCTGACGTCAGACATGAACTATAAGAAACATTAGCTAAGAAAGGTAGTACAAACATACAGCATAGAAACCATATCAGATTCTTTCTTCTGACACATTTTATCATTTCATCTCAATAAAATGAGGAAGAATGTCACAGAGCTTCTTTAAAGAAATATACGTAACTATTTAAATGAGATTCACATTCCACAAAAAAAAAAAAAAAAAAAACATTGTAAACTACTAATTGAAATATAATAAATTCCATTTTACCACCAAAATAGGGGTAATAATTCTGGAAATTATTCTTGCCATCAGACCACGTGGACCTTCATAGATGGCTATACCTCTTAAGAGATTATTAAAAAAAAAAAAAAGAGGACAAACTCTGCATGTAGGAATGGATTCATTCATCACTGGTATATATGGGAAATTATGACATTCATTAAGAGACTTTAAAAGGATTACGCGGTCTTCCTTTCAAGTAGGTCAGCCATACTTAGGTCTCGGCCTTGCTAGACCTCGGCTCTTCTCGATGTGAATGCTCTCTTAGTTGCACATACAGCTCTGTAGCACATACAGTCTCACAGAGCCCCTTCCTATAAAAAAAACACAGATACAAAAGTGGCACTTGACACACTTCTTGAATACAGTTTACTTTTCTTGGAGCCTAATTGTGTCTTTTTCCCCCCTTAGGGGTTTATGACTTAATTGAGAGCAAGTACTGCAGATAATTTCTATTTAAGGGTGGTTGAAGGCATGCAACTGGGAACACTAAGTAATGTTTGGCAAATTTGTGAAGTCCTAAGAATATTAAATATGCCTCTGTCCCTTATCAGTATCGGCCTGTGTACCTTTTGTGGACCCTATTTCTACTCAAAAGTGAGGCTTGCCATCTATAGCACTGGAGGGGGGGAGATGTAAAGCTTCCCAAATACCCTTTTTACACAAAAATTTTGGGGACTTTTTGAAATATATACAAGACATAATTTTGTGTAGTGGGTTCCACATTTGATGTAGGATTTTTTTCTCACTGTATTAAGGGACAGGCCTGGATCTACTACTCGATTTAAAATAGGCTGGTGTGTATGTGTGCCTGCGCACATACACATGCTTGTTTCAATGTTTGTATACCTGCAACTCCCTTGTACTGCTTTATGATAATTTCTGCTAACCTTCTGCTGAATCATAAAGTACTAAACAAAATAATCCTTATGCGATAAGCAATGTATGATACCTCCGATGCCTTAACTTGAAACAGAAAATAGCATCTGACAAACATGGGATACCCTTCCCATTCACTTTGAATGATAAAACAAATTATTTGCCACAGGAAGCCTTCAGCAACTTCAAATCTTTCCACTTTGTCAAGCAGCCCCAGAGATATGAGTTTGGGCTTGGTATGAGCAATTATACAAATGGGAGAGCACACTGCCCTTTAAAAGGTTACCACCAACCCCCTGAGAAAATCTAGTATATTCAAAGGGCATAATATCCTGTGAACACTATGCCTATTCTGATCTCTATGCTGTGATTCTGGAATAAATCTGCATCGTTCTCAGCACAATTATTGATCAGACTCAGTGCTACATAGGTTCTTGACCGCTGCTTCGTATTGCACGATCTGAAAATGTCCAGGATATAAATCTTTTTAGAGTGTTGAGTATTAACTTTCAAATAGTAGTAATTTCAATTTTTAGTAATTTCTTATTTAAAGTATGAAATCACTTTTACGTTTTATGGTCTCTAGAGAATTTTATCCTGGAAAAGTGTTTCTTGTCTTTTTTTTTTTTAAACAATACTCTAACTCTTCCAACAAACTTTCATTTTTATTAAATGAATTGACGTTATTTGCCCTGGAGACTAAAAAACTCAAGAACAGTATTAAAATAACTTTGTTCAGACAACAGGAAGAAATAAGCTATCTTATGCTTTTTTCTTTATTTTTATTTCTTTTCTTTCATTTATTAATCAAATTACTCAAATGCAAAAATGTTTCTAAAAAAAGTGACAAAAATGATAGGGTTGTTACAAAGCTGATGTTACCATAAAATAACAAAGTTAGTAATTTTTTCCTTGGGCTTTATTTTGGTAAATATTTTCTCACATGTATTGGTCTTTTTTAAATTAAGTACTATGAATAACCAGAATTCAGATCAAATGGCTCTGTTCTCACAACTTTTAGATCGATCTATCACCGCGGGGAGTCTCACTAGATTACTGTCAGATAATCCGCCTTAAGTGTCCGTCCCCGCCTACTACAAGCTATAAGGGGTAATTAACTTTCGTGTCCGCCCGGCTGACAGCTATTTAGCGTGAACCCCCAGGGAGTTAGGTCGATCCAATGTAGGTCGATCTAATCTATGAGAATGGGGTGAAATGTCTCGAGTATCTTTTAGTGTATAGTGTATATATGAAATCATGCAATGTTTAAATTTAGACAGTTATCATTGTTGTTCTTTGTCTATTTCAATTTACTTTATTACCATTATAAGTACTGTGGGTAAGTGATTTAAAGCAACTGAAAAAGTTTAAAAAACTTCCAATTTTCATTCAAATTTTAGCATGTTTTACCCCAATCCTATATCCTTTAAGAGGAAAGAAAATATCTGCCTCTAACCAACAAGAAATTCTGATATGACTTACATATATTATTTCTCTTCTAACTAATATGTAATAGCATAGCACAAGAATCAAGTGGGTACGAAATTTACACTCTTGCTTAAGAGCTTAAGTTTCATTATTCAATTATCATTCAGTCATTAATGACAACTAATATTGTATTGCATTTAATGGGTATAAAATTAAGACTAAGTTATATGGTAAAACTAATGCCTTTAAGATTACTAAAAAGAAATAACTTATGTTAATTTTTGTTTTTCCCCCTTATAAGTTAAATTCTTTATTGATCAACTAGAGGTTATTTAATTTTCACGTAGTATCCTTCTCACTACAACTTGCCAAATGAATGCAGTTTTATTCTACAATTGCTAAAATTGCTACTTAAATCTGTAAATATACATACATGACATATCAAAATCAATCAAAAAAATTCATCTATCAAAATTTTCAGGCATGTTTATATGTGCAGTAATATTACTGGTTAACTGCATGTTTTAGTACACACGGACAAAAAATGTAGTACCACTAGGATGAAAGCGAACACCTGGGATTACAGAGATCTCCTGTCTCGGAATGCGTCCAAACCAGGGCTACACCTAAATGATAACATGACTGAGTATTTTATAAAGGGAAGAAACCCAACTCATAAGTTCAAATTCAGGTCAGGTCAATCTAATTTCAGTAGCCTATTTATAAACAGACCAAGAGTCTGATATTTATGCATAAATGGATCAATTTCTAATTCTGTCCTGTCTACAACTTTGAATAATTATGTTCTACACACATTTCTAATAATACTTCCTAAAAAAGATCCCTCTCCATAATGTAATATTAAATCAGTTCTAGAATTGCAATGAACGATGAATTTCCAAATCATCATCATCAATACTAAAAATTATCAAGACCTGACATTTCACAGGCAAAAATATCATATAAATATTGGAATCCCAAGGGCCAATCTAAATATTCTGACCTTCCTATGAAACAAGGTAGACCTACATTTAATATATGTCTTGTATACTGTGTATGTTGGGGGGGGGGGGGGGGTCAAAATATGCATGGACTTAACATAGTAAACTACCTTCAAGGGCAGGGGACCAAAATATAAATAATTGTTGTTAACAATGACAATTTTGAGTCTCCATATGCATTGCCTGTTTCAGCTGAAAAAAAAAACACCCTTACACAATTACATTTTCCAGCAAAATTATGTTCCACATAACTCTTTACATCTCTTATCATGAACATGAATGACCTCTATCAGCCCATTTATATGGAACCTTAATTCAGATCCATTCCTTAGAAATAGGATAAGTTAACTGCTCAGAAACATAACAAGGATCCAGAGCTTTAAAAAAAATTAGTTAACATTTTAAACATTGACCTCAATCTTAAATAATTACATCTACTCCAAAAAAGTTATAATGCATACTCAAAATTTGGGATCAAGTCAATGGAGCCAAACTGAGAAATTGGTCCATTAAGGTACTACGTTTACGTTCCGTTTCCTGTCTTTAGTAAGGGCAGGTGCAAAGCATTGGCATCAGCCTAGAATACCTGTGCATGATCTACCCACTGCAGATGACCTGAAACAGTTTTTATTATGCCATCTATTTCTGTCCACTCTAGTAATACAGTTCACTGATAAGAACATGTATGCTTTCCCCATGTGACCTATTTTTATTGCCTGTTTTGAGATATCCAGGAAGAAGATTTTTAATATGCCAGATTTGTATTGCCAAGAATACTAACTTATCCTACGATTACTTTGGCTAATGTATGAGTGCTTAATCTTGAAAATGAAATGCAACTCTGATATGCCCATGCATATCAGCTTTCTCTAGTTTTTTTTTCCAATTGGCTAAAGGTAGACATATCTAATTGGACATCAGATCAATGACCCTTGGCAAGTGGACTATTCTGGCTGCAAGTAAAATTAACAATTTTGTCAGAAGCTAAAAAATACATTTAATTGACTAGACTAGCTTATTTTCATATATTAAACATCAAATTAAGCAAGATTTGATTTAAAAATAGGAAAAGGGGCATTTCCTTTTTGTTTTTTTTTTTGGCTTTAGACAAGCAAAATTTGAATGCATTGGTTTTTACCTTGGTTCAGTTGGTTGTCAGACATGGGATTGAAAAAATTTCAACAAAAATAGTATGCAAGTCTGAATTTACAATTAAGTTAGTATGTAAGAGGAGCAATATTAAAATTTCTATATCCAACCAAAATCCAAACCAATCAACTCTTACACCAAAACTCCCAACAACCTCCTTTCACAGAAAAAAGTTAATATCTCAGAGTCATATCTCTAGAATAAATTGACACCTGTCAATGAGTTGTTGTTGATGACAAGTATTGCTCAGCATAAGAACAAAAAAAAAAGAAAAAAAAAAGATATATCAGAAAACCACTTTCTTGAAATACCACATTATGACATATTACCCATGTGTAATCAAGAATTGCTAAAATTCACTGACTTATAAGATTTTTTGGAAAGTAGTAAGAATCATGTATACCCATGGAATGTGGTTAAAAAATCCCTTACTATTGTTTCACACAATTTTCACATATTCATCTAGAATCTTATCATGGTAGATTAATTTTGACAGATTTGCCGTCTTGACAGTATTATCTGATTCAGTTGTATTATTCAAAAGTGGATTTATGCTTAAAAATGTTTGAAACTTGCAAGCAAAGGCATGATTACTATGCTAACCTAATGAGTTGGACAATAACTCTAGAACATTAAAAAACTATGTAAATATTTGTTTGATTAAAGAAAAAATATGTATGAAGTTGATTCATTTTTTGTATGAATATAAACTCTTTAATTAAAGATCATCAGCCAAAAGTATTTCAAATAGTGATGATCACTGTTAGACAAGGCAATGGAGTTGAAAGTTAAAAGCCACCTTCATACATTTAGTTTAGGTAAACCAAATAACTTAACACATTTTGGCAACACATCGGGCAAAAAATTTAAAGCATTATTCATTTACTATACCGTCCCCTTGACATAGCACAACGTAATCCTGCTTTCTCAAAATCTTTATTTGGAGTACTTTCATGGAACATGAAGTAAAATAAAAATCTAAAAAGAAGTGTCAGAGAGTGTGAAATCAAGGTGAAATTTGACAGTTCAACATTACACACAGCTGCCGTACTGGTTGGAAATAAAATAGGTCACGGTATATTGAAATATTCATGTTGGTAAAGGTATTGATCAACGGGAGTCAAGACCAAGTAATAACTACAGGAACATTAAGTGCAATATTTCCCTTTACCCTTTTTCGTTTTTAAGTTTTTATTCCCCGTTATTACGAGAAAGTAAACATTTCTAAGTGGGGCGACGGACACTGATTTTTCACCTCAATCTTTTGTCCCAAATAATTCCCTCGTCGTGGTGACCTAATTTTATATGCACTCAAAATACTAAAAGTATTCATATTGTAACGCAGTAAAACTTGCTTTTTAATTAAAAAATATTCATTGGTGATGATAAAGAATATGTCTTGATGACCTACAGCAAAATATTGCCAAATAAATCATGTTAATTAACGTAGAAAGTACATGACCTAATTTCAGACAAAGCTCATGGCCATAACGCCGTGGAAACAGACGTCAAAGTCGAACTGGAAATTGTACTTTACAGTACCATGAAATGAGTTAAAACGGGAAATAAACTAACGCAAGAGATACATCTGTTCTTAATTTATCCACGTTTAAAAAATCGACACCGCATTTTGATGGCTTACCAGATTTCTCCTGCCGCTGCGTCGATGACCGAGTTAGATCTTCAGCCATTATTTGTCTAGTTTTGACCTATTTCTGTTCAATATCGTCCCACAATGCAATGCATGACCCCCAGACGACGGTCAGCTGGTGCAGGTGCTCGTATTCTAGCCTAGACCCAACGGTACTTTTATAATATGAAAACAAATTTCTCGTTGTATTATGAATGAGGACTATAGAATATCTTAAATCATTTATTTAAAATCACGTCGTATTAAAATGATATAAAATTGGTTTTTATGATATTTCTCCACTTTGTAACATGAAACCCACTTCACTTCCTTTCGCTATGAACTGCAGTCTGTGGTGTATTTAATACTATTTTAATACGCATGTGCGTAGTCATTTACCATAACAGAGTATTTCTTGTTTGTGTGTTTGGAAGGTAATATATATATAGAAGTAGTTGGTATTACATGTACAGGTAGTATCTACTAGTTTAGTTCAGAATTAATTATGAAGGTAGTATTTCATTAATTAAATCCAGCTCTACTACAGTACTGTACAACCTGCACTTCCTGAATCCCCTCAATTATGGTTTAGTTTTACTTTCCAGAATAAAGTAATGCCTTAAATGGTTGTTATCTTTAATACTTGTAGGACAGATACTAAGCAAGTGACAACTTATGTTTTCATGATAGCAACTACAGTACTGTCAAAGTTCACTTAATTTTTTATAATCAAAGTTTGGTCACATGTACCAGAATGCAGCAGAAATTAAAGTTGATATCTGTAGAAATTGTATATTTGCAACCTGCCAATTTGTGGTGCTTCATACCAAACAGGCAAGAAATGTGGAGCACAAAGAGACAATACATGTAATTAAATAGTTAATTTGGACAGTGCTATAGTTGCTATCATGAAAACAGGTTGTCATGTATTTTATCATTTATTTATAATTTTCCGGGTTCTAGCTAAATTTGACTCCTGTTAAAGTGACGAAGTGTAAGATCTTAAGCACACCCTAAGTACATGCATATATATACACTTTTTGTTGAACTTATCTGGAGACTAAATTCCTTTAGCTCATATTTTAACAGATAAATTACATACATGTAAACTAATATTTAAGAAAATAATAATAAAGATTTCACATCTCCTGAATAAGTTACTCTTGAAATAGTCAATCATCTTGACATAGAACTTTTTGATGGCAACTTGAACTAGCAGGGATGGGGAAATTTGAACAACCATTGCTCATTGCTTGTACATGGATCAAGGACTTTTTAATTTTTAAAGGATGGTTATTTTGAGAAAAAACACTGTTTACTCTAGGGAAAAAATGTTAAGTATGAGTTTTTTTAGAAGGGAAAATCCTACAATGTGCTTCATTAAGGATGCAAAAATGCTGTATGTCAAAATAAGTGTTTTTTAAGATAACAGCTTTAGCTATGATTATGGGGAATGTAAATGTATGTTTTTATGTTTTCTTCATTTATTTTTAGCTAAAAAAATGAACGTCCAAAAGTTTCCAGTCAACTGGTAATAACAGACATCATGGGTGAAGTGCTTCAAAAAAACTTTGTATTTGCCTTCAGTAACCAGGGTACCAAGAGCACCCTGAAAGTACCCATCCCAATTCCATTGGATACCACAGCTGAGAGCTTAGCTGGCAGACTTATTGCAGCACATAACATACCTTGTTATGTAGAAGCAGGTAGGCGTCCTTAGGGTTGGACTTGCTTTAGAAATGTTATTGGAAATTTATCAAGAAAATGGTAATTATTGCTTTGGCAAAACTGGCTGCTGTAATACTTTGTATGCTGTAATGTTTGTGGTATCATTGACTCCTTTATTGTATTTTAGTGTAAGCAGATAATTTTTTACCTCATTAAAAAGTTGGAATGACATTGATGACAAATGTATTAATTTTTTCAGTAGGTTTACATTTCAGTCCTTTTTTTAGATTTGTTGAAAAAATTAAAAGAATTTTTGGCGGAGGAAACTGAAAAGTGGCAAGATGAATTTGCTGAAGCTGCTGTCAAAAAACTTAGAAGTGGAAGTGTGTCTGTTGAAGAACTTGCAAGGCAATGGACAAAGGCTTATACCAAGGTAAACATCATCTGGGTTTTAAAGGATTCAAGTTGCAGGGCGTCAAATTGAATGGACAAGATTGGATGTTTTACACAATTTCCAAGCTAGTCCAACTATATCAGAAATGTTGTGAGCAAGAAGGTGAAGGTTATTATTATTTTTTCATAGATTTTATTCCACTTACTTTTTATGTGATTTAATCAAATAATAATAGATTGTTATATTCTTTAATAATGCCATTATTTTCATAACAACATACCATTACTATCTAAAAACATAAAAGCTTTGAAGAGATAATTATCACATTCACCAAGTCAAAAATGATAAATACACAGATGCATTGTGGTGCAACATGCATGACTAGTTGAAAAAAGGGTATTTATCCTCCCACATTCACGATTTTGGAACCTCTGACATACACTGTGATGCGAAAAAAAAGTTATCTGCTTTCCAGTTGCAGTATTGGTTCCATAACGGAAACATTATGCTGTACATGATGGAATAAAATTAAGAATCATCTAAACAACAATATAGAAAACTATTCAAGGCCGTATGACAATAGATCATTTGACCAGTCCATGCAGGACATTTACCATGTGAAAGGTCTTGGGTTGAAACTGCAATGTCGGTCAGTTGCTTAATGTGAGCTTCAGTATCGGAGATATTCAGATTTCTCAAGACGGTGGTAAAAACTTAATCTGAGACCATAGCATTGATTTCCCTTCAGCTTTCTTCAGTATTTTCAGGTTTTACCCATCTTCTGGCATTGATAGAGTCCCAGCCTTTAGAAATGGAGGAAACATCTGTACATTAAAACACTGATTGCAGATTTTTTTAGCTTCTTACGGTAAAATGACTTTTTAGTGGCATAGAAATGGTGCACAGCTTTGCTGGTGATAGGCATTTACATCCAAGAAAAAAGATCAAAGGTGATTACAAATGGGATAGAATTTTAACATGAATTGCAAACCTTGTTTCAGGAAATCAAGCAGTATTCACCTCCTGAGGAGACGAGTGATGAAGTGATCTTCTCTGAGGTGTACCATGCCTTGATCCACTCTGATGCCCTAGAAACCCTGTTCAATCTGGAGCACCAGTACTCCATTGCTGTGGAAGAGATCATTGGGTCACGAAATTGGGAATTGGAAACCACAGAGAAGAAGTAAGGATTGACAATAGAAATACAAAATAGAAAATCACAATCAGATTTTTGAAGTGCAGTTGAAAGCAAAAATATGTTTATTGAATGTTCATAGCATAGCAAATGTAGAAAATAACATAAAGACGTCAGTTTTCTATCTTATGAAGTATAAGTTACACCTGAATACATCATAGTAAGATACCATTAAACTTCATTAATGCACAGTGGCAAAATAGTGAAAATATAGCAGCTGCTATAACTCTCTCTCTGTTCGTATGAAATTCATATTTCAAAAGAATACATTGTAAACAACTGAAATATACTAAATAAAATTTAATATACTAAATCCCATTTAACCACCAAAAGAACAGTTATCCCAATTGTTTTGGAATCTGTGCTTGCCATCAAATGTCATGGACTTTCTTAGATGGCTATACCTCCATAATAATCTCTTAAGAGATTATAACAAAAAGCAATTTTTTAGGAAAAAACCTAGTACTAACTTTGAATGTCAGAATGGATTAATTAACCATTGGTAGGTATGGGAAAATCATTATGTTGACCAATACAGACAGATTAAAACAAACAGTTGTTACATCCCTTTAAAAAAATTATGATGCTGCCACTCCCTGGCTTTTCACGTATATTGTATTGCACCCTGTGCTCTTAACAGCTAGCATATTCTTATCAAATAAACTTTTTGCAGGCATGGCAAAGAAATGGAACAAGCTCTGCAAGATGTGAGGTTGCACACTGATGAGCATGTCAATATTCTAGCGCAGAAGCACTTTGAAAAAAGTCAGGTAGATTCACAATTTTTATATGCATTCTCTGTGCTTTATGGTCATATTTGTATATTTTCTTCCTCGGAAATTTGAAGAAGTGCATTAAGGCAGAAAATGTTACATTGAGCAAAATAAAATGAAGTAAAAAGAAATGGCTGACATGCTTTGAAAATATAAATAGTGTCAATTGTAATGGGAATCCTTTGCTCCTTATTAATATGGACAAAAGTGGAAAATGGTCTCAAATAAAACAACAAATTGTTTTGTAATTATGCGTATCATAAGAACATCTCATTTGTTTTTAAGGAACTAGAAGTGAAATGGAACAAAGAACTCAAAGAGCTGCAGAATCAACAAAAAAGGGAATACAGAGAGTGGGTCATGAAAGTGTATGAAGACTCTTCAAAAAGACTAGAGGGAACACCTGCATATGTGTAAGATATAAAATATACACCTTGGCTTCTATGTTTTTTTTTTTTATTTGACTTCACATGTTGAAACTTTGTAGTTGAGACCATTAGATCTGACCTGTGTCAAAACCATAATAGCGAAAAGATATCCAATATGTTATTTGCTGTAGCTAAGATAAGTTGTCAATGATTAAGCTGTGGGAAAATCACACTGTGTTACCAACACATATCTAGTGAGTAGTTTGCATACCTTTGCTCTGCACTTGCTAACTTGTACAAATGAAGCTGTATGTTTTATACCATTGGGCACCTGTTTGTGTTCGAAGCTGAATGACTGGAAATGAAGACAACATATAGGATCCACTCTTTATTGTTAGTCAAACACAGCAGTATACAATGGTTGATCGCCAAATGTTACAGTATATAATGGTTAAATGTGATATTATAGTAAAAAATGTATTTTTATTAGACAAAAGGTACGAGCTTTGTCCAGATCAAGTAGTGACAGAAGCAGCCTCACACAGACAGATGTTGGTCCCATGCCTCCAGAACCAAGACTGGAAGAGAGTTTTACAGTTCACTTGGGTAAATAGTTTTATCTGAAGTATGTCTTAACTTGAAACTAAATATATGTGGTGAATTATTGCTGGATTTAATTATACTGTATAAGGGAGCTTCAGCTCCACATTGAAGGTGTATGTGAGTGTGTAATATAACAGGTTTTGTGTCCATGTTCACCTAGAGACCTTGTTCCTTGTCTCACTGTGCATTTTTGTCTTATTAGTATGTGTACCTCTATTTCTCTCAGATTTATCAATAAGTGAAAAAAGAATATTGTAATTTCATAATTTACAATGTTAACTTGTGTGCAATATTTTACAATGTTTAATGTCAGTATGCATATATTTTGGTGAAATTTTCCACCATCTATCTCAGGTGCTCAGTTGAAAACCATGCATAACTTACGCTTGCTTTGTGCTGATGTTTTGGACCTGTGCAGGCACAGAATCAGCAATTTAGGGTAAGAACTGATAGGCTTTTACATTCTTTAGAACGTTTATCTTCATATCTTGGAGTTTTGATGCTTTTTAAGTTTTCTGTTAGTGACAAAGAATCTGCTATTGACAAAATAGTTTTATGACTTTAAAACTTATTGTGAGCAACCCTAACATTTAAAAGTTAAACTTATAATATTTGTGAACTGCAAGAGAAAATTGGATAACTTTTTTATAAAATAAGAGTAAGGGTTAATCCTGACAGTTTTTTGTTTGTTTCAGTGGACTTATTGTACCTCAGCCTCAGAGGCTTCAGACTGCCATGTCTCTGTATTCAAACAATCTGTGTGGTCTGATTCTACTGGTAGACAATAGGCTCAACTTTTACACAGGCATCAAGAGAGGTAATGTATGACATGTATTCCCATTGTTTTATTGCAGCAATACATTTACATGTTGGGAAAGAGCAAAACAGGTTAAGCCTTTTTCTCTGCACTTTCTAGCCTAAGTGGGAGTCTCAAGCTTGCTGGTTTTGTTGTTTTAAAAAGACCTTACCTAGTCACTTAATTAAACACCACAACCATTTGTTAAGTAACTTATAAAAACGTGTAAAAAACATGTTATTCTCTAGTCTCTAGTTGTCATGATTATAAAATAAGCCTTTTGCATAGTACACAAGTAGACATTTACCAAGCTTATGATTAAATTTTGCTGTTGCAGCATTCACATTGTTTTAGGAGCAGTTCTGCACATTTAATATTTAATAATTTATTCAGCTTTGAATGTTACAATTTAACATTGTTTGCTGTCTAGTCTACTACAGAATCTACCATATTGTGCTCACATAAAAAGAGAAAGTGCTACTTCATCGTGTTGCTAACTGTATATACTGTGATAATGCTTTTAGTGATTTCTGATCTTGAGGGTTGAGGAGGATGAATAGTTTCTGATCACTGCCTGCTAATTCATAATTTTGTCTCACAGTGTTTGGGAGGAAACTGAGCATATTTTGTCGCTCTATTTGGTATTTACTACATGTGAGGAAGAAATGTTTCTCATCCTCTATTTCCGTTTTACAGCTTGTGCAGGTTCTTTGTTCCAGGGTGATTTTCATGTGCCTGCCTTTCTCTATCGCCAGCTCGTGGTCACTAATTCTCATTTTGGCAATGTATTTTTTGTCTGAGCTTGTGGTGTTCATTTTTAAGTAATTTTAATTTTAAACATTTCTATGGCAACTAATGCAACTAAAGTGTGGGTCATCATCCTCTCTTTTAATAGGCTAGTCTGAGTTACTGATAACTCCCCATGATTTTGTGCACTGTGTCATTGGTCGGCAGTGTCTTAATTAGAGATTTGGAAAGTATATTACATACCTAGGGCATAGGAGCTTGGGGGGTGGGGGGGGGGTCAACCATGTCAGTCATAAGTGTAGAAAGCAGTCCCCTCCACTATCTCTTAACTCTCAAGGTATCATTCTGATAAATTATAAATTAAATATTTTGTGTGAACAGTTAATTTATAACAAGTTAGGCAGTTTGATTAACTAATCACTTTTGCAGAACAACAATACAAAATCCTCATTTCTTATATCCTTCACAGACTTTGCCAGAATCTGTGAAAATTCTACAGACTTTCACTTTCCTGATCTTGAAAGTCAGTTCCAGCATGTAGAGGAAAGTGTAATAGAAGCAAATAAGTGGCGAGCAGAGAGAAAACTGAATGAAGATGGAGACCGTATAAGTGTGAAGAGTTCAAGCAGTGGGTCCAGTGAAACACAGGTAAATATGATATTATATGTGAATATTTAACTGATTCCTTGCTCATTGGTCAATTTGAATATTTAGTCATTGGATTTCAGAAAATGGTAGTCAAAATGGCAAATAATTTAACAAGTGGAATAAAAATGCATTTTAATTAAATTTAATGATGTACTTGAGCTCATATTCACATTGTCGGTTTTGTCAAATTTGCTACATAGGGCGAAGAAAAACTGAAAAGAATGCAAAATGGAGATTTTTATATCACAAAGCACTCCAACTTGTCTGAGGTGCATGTTGTGTTTCACTTGGTTAGTGATGATTCAGTAAAGAATGGAGACATCTCATCGCGACACCCTTTGATCCTTGCCATAAGGAACGTATTAAAAGTTTGCTCAAGAAATGATGTGACCACTTTAACCATCCCATTGTTGCTGGCTCATGAAATGTCAGAGGTAAATATGTAATAAGTTTATGCCTGCATAGAACAACCAATTGCCATTTGTGACTGTCTCTAACTACATGCACCATTAACAATTTTGCCAGTTGCTAATTACATCTAAGCATTATCTTGAATTTAAAAAAGGTATGAACTGATAAATATGGGAAATAATAGAATGTTTTAAATTATCTGACTTTTTATGCATATCATTCAGTTATAGATTCTAATTTTTTAATAAAATAGGTGTATTATCTAAACCATTCTATTTGGGTAGCTTTTTAAGTATTCATTGTCAAATTCGACTAATATGAATGTGTGTTTCAGGAAATGACAATTCCCTGGTGTATGAAAAGAGCAGAGCTTGTGTTTAAATGTGTTAAAGGCTTCATGATGGAAATGGCCACATGGGGAGACTCTGGTTCAAAGACAATACAGTTCTTAGTACCCAAAGTAAGTATTTTAGACACTGGATTTCATCAGTTTGAAGATTTTATGGTGTTAATTTTAGTGACTCGGTAGTATTTTGTTTTATATCACTTCTGCCCTTGAGCAGTACTGTAGTATTTTCCAACATTGAACCTGCAAATCCTTTAGCATAAACTGTCTGCACAGAAGAGAAATTAAGAAGATTCATTACCTTGCCATAACCTTGCAGTGCATGTAAGTATGTACCAAAAGTACCATCGCTGCAATGTGAAGTCTTTTTTTTTTTTTAAGCAATTAACTTTGAATATTTTATTGCAGGAACTATCAGAGGACATGTTCCATGCCTTCAGCAACATGCTACCACAGATATTTCGTGTTAACAACCCTCTGGTGATCAAGTCATCCTAGTGTCGCAGACAGGAAACAATAAAATAAATGGCATTCAATTTGATGCATGTGCTTTCAAAACTAGCAGCAGTTAACTTTGTTGGCACTGCACATAAAATTTACCTGCTTGAAAAAAAAATTCATCAAAATTATTTTTACCTTCTGTTAAAAGGTCTACAGAATGACTTCACTTGTAACAAAACCAGTTTAAGCATGCAGTGCAATTATTTTTTTTAATTGACAAATGGGGCATCTGCGTTTTGAAAGATGAAGGAATGGTTAATATTACCAAGTTATTTGTGCTTTCACCATCATACAACGGCAAGCAGTTGTGGTGAACATGATAAACTGTTAAGGAGTGCTTGCTGTTCATTGTTTTGTTTTTTTTTTGGGGGGGGGGGGGGAGAGAGATGGGGTCAGTTGTGCAATTTTGACACACCAGTGGCATGGCTTATCAATTATATTTGATTTCTGTCATTTTTTTCATAATCCAAGCTTATGTCTTCATAATATTTAATAGGATTTAATTAAATTATGCTGTGGCTCTGGTCATTGCAATATGACTGTTGCATTTTCTTGGATTTAAATGAGCCCCTTTCGCAATTCCAAAGGTCAGGGCACTTGCACTAAATATAAAGTAAATGAAATAAAATAACACTCTTTAAATTATTATTTTATTTGAACTTTCTGTAAAGAGTACTTATTACAGAATGCACATGGTCCTTAACATAATGGACTTGTGGCTGAAAATGTCTGAATGTACTGTAAAAGTAAAAATCCAACTAAATAAAACTTGGAATTCTTACAATAGCAAAATTCAACTTTGCAATAAGCAACGCAGAAAACATTAGTTTTCTGAGTTAAAAAAATAATCTCTAATAGTTGAAGACATGAACAGATGTAACCATTTATTAAATGTATCATTTTAACTATAAATAAGTGTCACATAATGCATTTGTAATATCTGTTTTTTAATAACAGCATTAATCTATATATAACTATATTCCTAAAGGTGTGACTTTTGGTATAAAGCAGGCCTTGGTATCCAAGAATGGTTCAAAGCTTTCATTTACTGGATGACTTGCAACAAGTTGTTGGTGTATTTCATACAATATAAGCTGAAGGTCTGGTCTTTTTACAACAGAGATAATAAAATGTGAGTTACTTCACACAATCAATTAGATGGTATACTCAGATTCGAACTCATCCAAGTCGTCCATTTTAAAGGCAAGTTACCAAGGCAATACAGAATTCAGCATTTTACTGCACACACTGTAGCACCATTATGATGGGAAATATGGCATAACTACATCACAACTTGTTTTGAGCCAATCAAGGTATAGTACTGTTTTGCCTGGTTGTGACTATATACATCTCATACTATTGGAATAATTGTTTGATTACAACTCATCCTTCTTGGCTTCTTCTTTCTTTGCTTCACCCTCAGCTTGCTTCTCAAGTTCCTCTTGCTCTTCAGGCTAAAGATAAATTTAAAATATTAGTATTTTTAGGATTTATACGTAAATGGATGAAATTTATAAAAACTATATTTTATTAATACTATTTCATCTAAAATGGAACTGAAGAAAATCCATTTTTGCTTATTTTAGAAAAATTCATGTCACCATGAGGTATCCACCATGCCACAACTGTATGGAACAGTGATTCTTTATTTGAGAAAATCTTAAGTATTTAACATGCTGGAGACAAATCACACAGAATGCACAAACAATAAGCATGCAAAAGTGTAGATTCTCATGCACTGAAAACACTTAATAGTGTGCACATAAAAAAGAAAGATGACAACATAATGGTAGACTAAAATGCATTGCTTATGTATTATTGACGACTTGGTCAACACTCCTATATTTCACATTTATTGTATCTAAATGGAAAATATATGCAATGTGTTAAATTCACAAGGGAGGGCATCAAAATGAAACGTTATCAAAAAAAATCTTTAAGAAGGATAATGGCCAAACTTTTCAAAACTGAATTTTTTTTATGCCAATCCAACCTCGAACTCTTCATCAATTTGTTCATCTACATCCTGCCCATCAAGGTCTTTGAGCATTTCTTCTTGAGCAGCTAACTCCTGATTGATGATAACAAGGACAATGTTACATCAAACAATCATAGTTACTGTATTCAAAGTGCAAAACTAAAGCTGGTCAGCTTTCAGGCATTATCTTGTAAACTGTGAGCCAAGCAGAACAGTCAGTTGGAAAATGGTAAAACTTTCAGCAGTCCAAAAGGAGAACAATGAAAGGCACTCAAAATACTGAATGTAGGCCAAGTGTTGGGGTCAACAAGTAGCAAACTTTAGTGTTATGAAGCAAAGGCGCCCCCAAAAAATAGAGGACGAATCAAAGAAGACAATGAAATTAAAAAGAAAGCCTAAAGAGAAAATGCTTTCTTTTAATACTGACTTTAAAGAGAAAAAGTGGTTGTCAAAGGGAATAGCATATGCAAAAAAAAACAAACTTGTACACTACTATGACATTAGTATTATTTCCTAGCTTTACTCTACCACATAACATCCAAAACATGCATGCCAACAGAAAAGGTGAGAAAATTATTATAAATTGAACAGTAAACAAAAGGAACCAAACACCACCAAAAGAAACAAGTTTCAAACAACAGAAAGTGTTAGTAGGTAAGTGCACAGAAGTGTCGGCAGGACCCACCGATAATTCTTCACCATCCTCCTCCTCCTCAGATTCCTAAAGGCAAATTTTTGTTATTTAAATGAAGAGCACAGGCTACTCATAATCCTTAAAAATGCCTCCATCACCATTAAGTGGAATAAGCTATTGCAGAGAAAAATTTTACACTTGTAACTTGAAACAAAAAAAAAAAAACTACCTATTTGCAATTTCTTTATTTATTCTGTATAGCAACTATAATAATTTAAAATATAAAACCAATTACCTACTACTTAAGATTACAATTAATTGACATTTGCCAAAGACTGCTTTATAAACCAGTTGTTGCTTTGATGTACATGCAATTCCACAGTGGCAATGGGGTGTCAGTAAGACAAATTACTAGTGGGATTGAATCACCATACCTATTAACTGTGGTATTGGAATTTAGAGGATGTAAATTAAAATGTAATTGTATGATTTTTATCCCACAATAATTCAGATTACTGTCATCACCTTGCCTGCAACACTAGTTTATGTGGTCAAACCCCAGCAGCACGTTTTTTGTATATGGTAACAGTGACTTATTCTTACCTCTTCAGTTGGGCCATTGCCTTCCTTGCCACCACTTTCAAGGAATTTAGTGAGGGCTTCTAATGTTCGTTCCCCAGAATAATCAACAACCTAACACACAAAATTTAATTAATAAATCTGACAATACACTTTAATTTTCAAATAAGGCATTTAAATGTAGACTAAGTGAAGAACAGTGAAAGTTCATCCCTGTTACTACAATTTAATGAAAAACATATCACTTAACATCTTACTGCATACAACAAATTTTGAAAAAAAAAAGTCAAATTATAGTCATTTTTTTTCACTTTTTTCTTTTGCTCACCTCATCACTATCCTTAGGGAAGTATTTAAGAGTTGGGAAACTCTGAATTTTGATGTCTTCCAACTCATTCTTGGTGGAATCCATCTTTGCTACTACAACATCAGCATTATCCTTGAAATGTTCTCCTAGTTTGTCCCAGATAGGAGCTAACTGTTTGCAGTGTCCGCACCATGGGGCATCTAGAATAGTTGTGGCAGTCAAGATTTAGAGACCAATAAAAATAATTTAAAAAAAAACAAATCAAGTATTGTTGTACATACTCTATCATTCTTTTTGCTAATATATCTAATTATTATCACTACAAACATGCATTTCATCAAATACTTATACTTATAGACACCAATTACTTAATTTATCCAATGCTTAAAATGAGAGGTGAATGAGACCAAATACTTACAGAATTCAACAAAAACACCCTTTGTCTTATCTTTGGCAACCTCTGCAAAGTTGGATCCTACAAGAACCTTGACTGGGTTTTTGTCCCAATCCTCTGGCACTTCCTCAGACATCAAATGAGGCTAAAAAAATAAGTAAATAAATATATTTTGGCCAAAGTAAGAAAATATCCATCATATTGTAGTTAGTTATTATCTTTATTTTACTTAAAAAGAACTGCAGGTGTTTGGTTGATTGATTTACTGAGAGATTCCCTTTTATCAGATGGCTTCAACTCAATGTTATTTCTTGGATCTACAAGTTATTTCAAAATTCACAATTAAAAAAATGCATCTGCATAATTTTTTCCTTAAAACCTAATTACCTTAAGTTTGCCATCCAAAAAGTCTTGAACAAATGTCTTGACAGTATCTCTGTCCATATTACGGTCAGCTGGCTTGTATTTGACCATATCATCACCAAGGGAGATAAGACGGATAGCTGGCACATCAGCAGTAGTCAAACCAAAGAATTCCAGGATTCTAACATTATCATCTTGGTCTGTATCAATCCAGATGAAAAGGACCTGTTAAAAATTCATTTGAATTTCATACAATTTTTTCTCAACTTGAGATAATACTGTAACTGTAATAGTTATTATTATTTTGCTATGAACTGTTGAATGGACACTCGACAAATTTTATTTTCTCAAGCCTAACATGTAAACAACTGAAAGACAAAACCTTAAATATGATTCCTATATATGTAAGAGAAATCAAAAATATCAGAACCTATCTGAATAAGACCAAAACACAAAGCAAAATACAGATAGATATATGATCAGAACTAGGTACCTTCCCCTTGAAACCAGATGCTGCTTCCCTAAACTCTTCTAACTTCTGTCCAAAGTCTCCAGCCTTCTTGTTGATGAACATAAGGATATGGTTCTTTATTTCCCCACCAAAGATCTTTTGTGCAGACTAAAAAAAGGATGAAAGACAAAATAAAATATGCATTCAATTTGATTTATGAAATTACATCCTCCTGCTTACAGAACACAACATTGTAATGGAAACCACAGATTTAAAAATATTCGACCAGACTGATCTAACGCTTCAAATATTTTCCAGTAAACTCCTTAATTTTGTCTTCAGATTAAGTTATACAATAAACAACTACTAAATTACTTTCCAAACAATGACAGGTTACTTACTTCCTGTGTGAATTCGACGACCAGAGGGAGTTGGTTGCCCTGGATGAAGGTCTTGATGGCTTCTGCTTTCAGTTCACCTTCAAAGTTATTGCGACCTTCGTCAAACTGAGACAACAACAAAATAAATTAATGATTGAAAAACATATCCGCAAAATTTCACTTGCATTACATATCTTTATATACAGGAGAACCATATTTGGTGCAAAAATTTGAAAGTGTGAACCATTTGTTAAATAGGGAGTCAAGTAATTTCAAAAGACAAGAGAGGAGATCAGCAAACTGTTGCTTTATACCAGCATAACAAATTTCAGTTTATCACAATTATTTTTCTTTACACTTAGCAACAGCCAATATGATAATTCTTACCTTTTTAAACAAAACAACATTATCTTTCTCTACTTTAAGGTCAGTAAAGACAGCATCATCGCTGGTGATTCCAAAGACGACATCATCCATTGAGGCAGCAGTCTCCAGAAAAGCTTTGGCACCCTCACTCTCTTGATCCTACAATGATATCACAGCTCAATCAAGGACAAATCCAGTCAAGTTAAACGATTCTTTTGACTATCACAAGTCAAGAGCGACTTAAGTCACCATTATTAAGCACAATTTGGGTTACAGTATGCCACCGTCTTCTGAATATTACTTATACTCATGCTTCATAAAGTACTTTTCAATCTGCACTTGGTTTATCTGCAACGCATGAATATAATCAAATGTTACCAATGTCACCTTTCAGAATGGCACCAAGTATCACCAAATTTTCAACTACAGAAGTTATAAAAACCACCTTGTACTTATCATATTCCTTCATCAAGAACCCTCTGACACATAATGATACAACTTTATCAGCTGCAATGTTACTTGTCTCTTATATTAAACAAAGATAATGTTTGATGATAATAACCTGAATCTTGAAAGAACTACTGTCTCTAGAGAAATAATGTGCTTGCTGTTGTTAAAAATGGAAATATTATTATGCCTATCTAGTATCAATGAAAATTTAAATATATTTCTACATTAAAACACAGTACAATAACTATGAACTTTATCACATACAAGGCCTGTACTATTGCAGCAAGCTATGACATCTTATTTCATGTTTACATTTTAAAGGAAAATAACCACCAAATGAAAAAAATACCTTGAAGAATCCAACAACAGCAACTTCCTGAGCACCAATGAACTCTTTAGTCTCTTCCACACCAGAGAGGGCCTTGGCTGGTGGACCAGTCTTCTTCTTTAACCAGTTGACAATTTCGGTAGATGTTCGGCCACCTATCACAAAAAACAAAAAAATAAGTATGCCTATCATAAAAACCTACATCACTGACTTGGAGTTTAATATCATTTAATGTAAGTCATTTTTTAGTTATTTCTATATTTACATAAAGAACAACATTAATTTTATCTTTAAAATATATTTTGTTTGCTCTACTTTATAACAATATGCCAAAATATATTATACTTGTAACTTCTATCATTGCATACCTTGGTATTCAACTGGCTTCCCGTCTCTGAAGAACTTGAGGGTGGGGTAACCTCTGATCTCAAACTTCTCAGCCACACTAGTCTCAACTGTGGCATCAAGTTTGCCGAGCTTAATATCAGAACCCTCTTCCTTGAGTGCTTTGGCAGCCTTGGCATATTCTGGGGCAAGAGCTTTGCAGTGACCACACCATGGGGCATCTAAAATAAGAGAAAATAATCAATAGATATAGCTTTATGTTATTAGCAAAAGCCCAGTCTTGTCACTTATCAATACTCATCAACCTATTCATGCATACTTCTTGTACAAGTCAAACTGAAATTAACTGGCAGGCTACAAAATAACTGATGAGTGGTCTAAATGCTTGCTCAACTTTTTCTCATCTTTATCTGAATTTAATACACTGAACTTCAATCCAAGTCCTTTATAAACAGAGTTAAATATGTTTTCAAATGAACATTAGAGGACGAGGACTATTCAACCTATTCAAATTAAGAAGCTTCAGAAAATATTAATTGAGAAAAGTGAAATGTGATGTTGTAATTAACACAAATAATTTACAACTGTATGGTTTCAATGTAATATAAACAGTTTTGTCTTCCATTCAACATAAAAATTATTTTTTGAAAATGTGGCCAATGAGTCAAAATCTGACAAAGCACAATGACCCTTATGAACAGCATCATACAAATAATATTGCTGACCAAACCAAATTGTCTGTATGCCACAATTAGCCTAACTTGTTAGAAACACACAATCTTTCTAGGTTATATATGTAACACATAAGATATGGGTTCTTTCAAACAAGATATGAGATGCAAAGACTGCACACCAATAAGTGCAGACATTTGAAGCCTGTGATTTGTATCAACAGGATGTTATTGAGATGAATAAAAGATTGGTATCAGAATATCACCACCTATAAAAAGAAAATATGTCCAATAGCCAAAACATCAGATCAACAAACAAAAATGCTTCAAGATGGTGCTGATATGAGAACAAAAACTTGAATCCTGACCCAGCTCATAAGGAAACTACTCCTGGAACCAACCAGCCATTAGTCAACACGTGTCACCACATAAATGGAGCCTAGGTAGGGCTGCCAGCTCAGTCCAACCAAAGATACCATCAGTACCAACATGTGTCACCATATGGAGCTATGGCAGCCACATAAATTGCACCAAAGTAAAAAATATGTCTCTAAGAAGTGCTGTCTTACTAAAACATTAATAAACAATGCATCTGGTTAACAAATCAAACTTATGGATAGAAAGGAAAATAATTTTGCAACAGAGGGTTCATTAATTCATTATATTTTAGTTTAGACTACTGAAGTAGATAGCAATTCAGCTGTTGTCATAAAATTATTAATAAAACCACATGGAAATAAAAACTATTTTATGCCCCTTAGCACAACAACACTAATCATGTTTTATGTCCATTTATTCCATTCCAGCCATTCATCTCTAAAGGACAGGGCATGAGACTAAAACTGCTATATACTGCCCATTTAGATATCAAATTTATAAACTAACATATTGGCGTGACTATTTATGAATCACAAGTGAGAGATGATCTTGAACATTTCCCAGTTCAATGCAAAACAAGAGGAAATACATTATTACAACTGAAATGAGTTGCAGAATGTTCTACATCATGTAATCAGAGTATGCATGGCATTAAAACTTCCTTTTTGTTTCGCAATGATACAGTTTGTATTTCTTGAGATTAGACAATCTTTATTTTCTCCAAAACACATTTGTAACTACAACACGATTCTGTACAACATGTGCTAAAAGGTGCCAGCTTGATATGCACCATATGGAAAATATTTCCACGAGTTCCGTTATAAATAACTTCTTTACAGTAATACGGGGCAGCAAAAGAAAATACCATGAACCTTAAAGAAGCGTTTGCGACAGCACTAAAAAGAGGCAAGGTGCGTTTTTAATGTACCGCCACCACTCTGGTTAACAGACGACAGACATGCAATCGGACAATACAACTGTAATAACCGTTGTCAAGGTTTCAATAGATAAACAAACAACGTTGAAGTTGAACATTCCTCAACACCCCAAAATAGTGAAAATATTAAACATTAGCACCACACGCTGTCTTCATCTTTGGAAATTTAAGGTACAACGATTTACACAAGTAAGGTACTTACAGAATTCCACAAGAATGAACTTGGTGCTTTCTATAACCGAATCAAAATTGTCGTTGCCCAAGACAAGTACGTCTTCTTCTTCTTTGACATCAGCAGCATTTGTTAAAGCCAAAATGGCTAAGCAAATTACACTCAATACTTTCATGATTGAGAAACGGGAATGTTTAAGGAGCAAGCAGTGATTCCGTGAGTATCGTACGTATTTCAACGTGGCAAAGAGGCCGGGCATTATACGCATGCGTTTATATTCGGGCTTGCAGTGCGTGTTCTTTTCTGATTGGCTAAATTTAATAATATGTGTCCTAAATAGAAAGGGGGCAATTAAGTTCCATTTAGCATATTTCCTCCTTATCGTTTATCGTTTAAATGATATGCCTTTTCTGCCCAATGACTTAAGATATTATAATTAAAACGTTTTCTTCTTTTTTTTCTGTCTGTCTTTGTAACATAATGATCGAAATAACACTGTTTTAGTTGGCTTTTAAGCTAAACAAAGGTACTGTTCTTGCTCAGGTAATGGTAGGTTACCTAATAAAGTTTTGTTGTGTTGTGTAATATATCTCTTCAGTTTTAAAAAGTATTTATTCTTTAATTTATGTCTTTTTTCATTTCATTTTATTAACTCATATACCTACTGTATTTATTTAATTTCTATCATTTTTCATTTCATTTACTCATAATTATATATCTTCTTTCATCATAATAATCATTTTCTAATCACATTTTTTATTTACATTTACGTTCATTTCTTATTTTTATTCATTATTTAATGATAATCATTTGTTATTATTAATTTTGTTTAAAAGCGATGAAGAAAAATGCACCTCACTCACATTTGTGTCACATATACAGTACTGTACACACCCACACACATAAATTCAACTTTTTATCACATCTCGTCTTGTGAATTATCAGTCATAAACTAACATCCAACTCATGGGAAAAACCTGTACATGTATCTACCACTGATTTTTATCTGTGTAGTATTATACACGTTCTGTACTAATAATTAATTGTCTACAGTGATACCTCAGACTTATCTAGGAAACCCCAGTATCTGAGGTTCAGGATATGAGGGCAATTACGGAAATTATTCTCAACAATGATTACTTTCGTCCTGGAATAGCAATGTATTTACACGAATAGACAATAAATGCAGAAAAATCAATTACTTTCTTGTCAGTTGATCTTTTGTGTGCACTCATCCTGTACAGTACAGTATGTGAAACTTGAAATTATAAAATGTTGAAAATAAAATGCAAGGTGTTTGCATTTATGAGTAATTAAAACATCAACTGTAATTGAAACATTTATTTGATATCTGTACTAGCTTTTATCAGATTTTTATCTGCTAATAAGGTCCAGTACATTCACCTCACTTTGTCACATAACCATGTGTGAAGATAAAATCAGGAGGAGTGCAAAGGTGAAAAATATGAAGGTGGCCATTTAGGAGGGAAGTTGGTTTTGATTGTCTGGATCCTAGATGACTGTAAAATATGATAATGCTACGTATACTTCCTGCCAAATAATGCTGGGTCTCAACTCATACATCTATAATTACATGTATGTGACATAAATGAAAAGTATCAAATTTAAGATAACATACTGTACTGAGTACAGTATGTCAATGTGAGGATATCCTGTCTTATGTTTATCACAAAATATATTCTGTTTGACATATTTCAGCAAAGTTGATCACAATCATTTTAAGTTGCAAATTGTAAAAAACTGTACTCCTCCTTACATAATATGAATATATTGCTTAAATTAGAGCCCCACATAAGGAGTCAATTAAAGTCTCAATTTTGCATTACATCGTTTTCATGAATCAAGTTTACACTGCAGGCACCTGCACATTATACCAGTACTTGTTGATACAATATACACTTGTTCATACGATATACTTAGCAGTTGTAGTACTACAGTACATCATGCTGGATAATAGTAAGCAACAGTTTTTTAAGGCCAGTACGTGTTTGTGAATTAATTAATGGCAGTGCATGTACTTTTCTTTCTTGTATTAAAATAAACAGACTGAAATAGAAATACCAGCAGATATACTGGTAATGGATAACATATTACCCTGGCCTAATTTTTTAAAAAATAAAATGCAAAACAGATCATATTAAATTTCAACTTAATTATGTTTTAGTAAAAGCTTTATTCAGATTAAGTAAAATTACGGCATGTTATCAATCTTCAGTGTCACCAATGGAAATAGTTTTATAATTCTAAAGGAAATATTTGGGAAAAAGAAAAGTACCTGGCACCTTCTAGGCACAAAAACAAAAAGTGTAGAAGTACTAAATCCAGATGAAAAAATGAGCAATAGAAAGAAAAAATGGCACCTTTTCTAAGTCACATGACTTCATCAAGGTATAAGTGCAATTGCTTCATTGCATTTCCTGTTTTCAGACAAAGTCTGAGGAACTATTACTGTATATTAATAGTACTACAGTCAACTATATGGGAGAAAACTACAGAAGCTTTATCTTAACAGCATTTTTTTTTTTTGCAAAAATTAAAAAATTTTAAAATATCAAAGAAACTAGCTGATATATACATACATGTACATCAAGCACCAATAGAAAAAACAAAAAATGAAAATTCTATTATTTAATAAAATGTGTATCAAAAATGGTTCACATCTTTTTAGATGATTTGATATTATACATTCTTATTAATCAACTTACAGAAATTAAAATGCCATGAGGTAAAGTGAAAATTGTTAAATTCTAGCTTGCAATTTCTCATTGCATGAGACAATATGAAAAAAAAAACAACAACATTAAAATGAAGACTGAAAATCCTTAAATTATGCATGATGCTTCCATCTTTCACTGATGAAATACACATTTACTTTATTTAAATTATTTCTATAACTTTATCTGCCATTATTTCAAAGTAAATTCTGCACTTTTGGTCGCCATCTAAATTTCTCTCTCCTATCCTCCAATTTGCATGATGACTAGTTTCTATACTGCCTTAAACAAGGTTTCAAAATGATGTATATCTAAGCCTATCTGTCATTTTTTCATCCTTGTCTGCATATTTTTGCATCCTGTAATGTCTACATACATACCACTGCAGCATACAAAAGGTTTTGGTGCTGAACCTGGTATTATGCGCATTAACATAAATTATTCAAACTAGATTGTTTATGTGTGCTCAAGTCAATGCAATTTTGAGCATTTGATCAACATTCACAATTTTTATTCTAGGGCTTGGATAACTGTCACTGCTTCTACTTATTTCAGCTTTGTCAATCTTCAGCCAGCCATCAAAATCAACAATCTGGGTACCTGTATAATAAATAAATTCAATGACTAAACATCAGAGAGAATTTTAATTTTTGTATAATTTTTGTTTTAAGAGAATATATTGAGGTCACTTGACAATCACAAAGGGAACAAACAAAAAACAATAAACACATTATATATATCATATACATGACATTGTATAATTTAGCATTGGGTCCAAGCCTTTGTTCAAAGTGGATCATCACTGGTGTGTACATGTACTACCAGCATATTTCTATGAACCTGCAATGCTTCCCCTTGTGTCTAGGAGAAATGAAATGCATTGACTGAATATTGAAAAGTCATATTTGGCTATTAATTTCCATCCATGATTTGTCTCTATATGCCTGTCATGTATCCCAGCGCACATTGTATTAGAGATACTTTTTGTTTGCAGATGTTTACAAGGAGGTACTTGCACATGTATTAAGTTGTTTGCTCCACCAGTTTCCCTTACTCTCTACCAGGGCCACAGATTAATTACGTGCACTTTTCTTTAACACATCACAGTACAGCAAAGTGTCTTGAATTAACCAGAGACATATCTGTGAATATCTAGCGAAATATCAATCTGTGGGCCTGGTAGAGGGTAAGCTTCCCTAATGTCAAAGATAAAAGGGAAAAATATTGTTTAGATAAAGATAATCATGTTCAGACATCATTGTAGAGCACTGACACTACTGTTTACCCTTGGTAGAAAAGACAAAGTCGAAGTGGCTAGCAGTGTGCCCACCCCATTTTAAAATAATGAGCTATTATGCTCTCCTTTCTTATTCCCTGCTTACAAATACATATTATGACTTTACATATTTGCAAGACATATTCATTTCAATTGCCCTGCATATGACCTAATATTACTTCCTGTTCTGGCAAGTAATATATTATCACTTACTCTTGTCTCCTAATTGCTTTAACAGGGCCTCCTTTCCAGTATGTTTCTCAGAGGGTTGTAATATACCATCATTAAGATCTTGTAATATTGTTTGTCCTGTATCAAAGGAGTCATTCATAGTGCTGACAAGTACTCCCACTGGGCCTGTCTTTACCCAACCACTGCAGTACAAACCTAACAAACACAAGCATACTACAGTATACATGTATTAGCATTTTCATAACTACAAAGTTTTTATTCAGTTGACAATTAATGATGTAACAGAAACTTCACAAGTGCCTGAATAAGCTTGAGAATCATATATGAATCATATTATATCCATTTTGAAAGATATATACATGTACCAGATATATACATGTTCTACTTTGTTTTTATTCAAATACTATGATCTAGGATCAATTCATTTCCTAAAACCGAGTTTCAAATCTTCACATATCACCCCTACTCTACTCCAATAACTATTAATTGCTCTCTTTAAGATTCAGAGATGTTCGACTTGATACACAAGTGATGCAAATGTGCAATTAAATTCAAAATAAGAAAGTTGTCTCAAAATCACAATTGCTTTAATTAACCTGGCATGCTGTGGACTCTTCCTCTCTCATGTTTCACCACCCCTCTATCCAGATCAAATGGTATATCCTCATCAATAGTCTGACCACCATAGCCAATACTTCTAAATACAAGGTCGCATGGAATGTCTTCAGTCACACCTGTTGGTTCACTGGTAACTTTACCACTGGGATGCTGAAGATATCAATTTATCAAAATTAATTTGTACTAGCCATTGTGAAAACAAGAGCAAGTAGAATACATGTATTTACAGCAGATCACATCAATCTATCCACTTAAAAAAATATTAAATATAAAAAAAATATACCACAAAGAAATCACACACCAAAGATAATGGACATTTGAATAATAACCCTGTTCTTTTCTTTTTGTCTGTAAACTTTAAACATACAGGCAGTATCTACTGACATTTAAAGCTGTCATTTACAGGCTCTACTAAATAAATTGTCATTATGATTTTTTCTTTAAAATATATATTGTTGATAGATCTTGATCAAATTTGTTCATATTTAATATAAATAATACAGTGTAGATAATTTTTCAAAGGATTATACATAACATTTTCACAGTGCATGTGTGTGCCCGTGTGTGTGTGTGTGTGGGGGGGGGGGGGGGCAGGGGAAATTGGGCCCCCTTTTTTCAACTACATGAGAAGGGATTTCACAATTTTTTTCACAACATTTGATTTCATACAGTGCCAAATGCTTTAATTTAGGTTATTTTGGATAATTCCCACTGATATTCACATTCAAATACATAATTTCTGTTACCCAGGCCATCTCACCCCCTAAATTTTTTTCTGAATGCACAGCTTCTCAACTTAAGAATAAATTTGCTATTTGCCAACATTCCAACAATATATGCAGTCTGTCACACATTCAGCCAACACCACAATATGATTGACTCTGCCAGCTGTGCATTTTCTTTTACTTAAATCATAATTATTTAATTTGTGCATCAAACCCACATGCATTTTAAATCAGGTTTTAATGTAATGACTGTATTTAAAATGGCGTTCAACAATTTTTTTTTTTGTTGAACTTATTGAAATTAATGCTTGCTGTCTAATGAAAGTCCACAAATGACCACAAGCGTCCACAAGCATGAATTGATTTAGTTGGTAAATCAGTTAATATATATATTTTCGACATAAAAAGGTATTGTAAGTTGGAAAACAGCATATACCAGTAGTGCTCTAATATGTAGGCCTACTGAATGATAACAGAGAATGTGGTTGTGTCCACAAGCGCCAAGACGCTTGTGGTTGCTCGTTGGCACTTATAGACACAACCCTTCTCTCTCTTATTGTTCAGTAGGCCTATATATTAGGGTATTATATGCTTTTTTCCAACTAAATACCTTCTCTTGTCAAATGCTTCTACATTAACCAATCTCCCAACCTTTTTATGCTTGTGGATGTTTGTGGTCATTTGTGGACATTAATTAGACGGACCAATGCTTGATTGTAATCTCCCACTTTGTAATCCCTCTGTAATCCCCAGGTTTAGCTCTCAAGATTAAAGAGGAACTTCTTGCATGTATATAAACAGTTAGCCTTACATGCTGTGTAAGGTACATGTATGTCTTACCTTTATCAACTTATTCAACATGACTTTCACACCCCCAACATGTTCTTGATCATTTTCAGATGGCAGTATTTCAACTGGTGATCTGCAAAAGCGTAACCGGAATTCTCGACAACTGCCATCACTGTTTGGCATCCCTGCTATTTTACACATAAGGGACATCAGTCTTTTTCTAGGAGGTCTTATGCCTAACGATAAATGAAAATACCAAATAATCCAATGCAATATGTACATGACTAATTCTGTTTTATATTAATGTTCATATCAACCTTTGTTGTCCATAAATATATTTGATTTCATAAAATGATTAATTTCTAATTTAAGTTCTAAATGTCTTCTTGGATATTACACTGATAGAAATATATCAGTGATTTATAAAACAAATAGTACAGCAAATTCTAAAGGTGAATGGCAAGAAAATCAAACATGGAAAAAAACACAGACAAAAAAGGTATAAATAGCACATACTATCTACTATTTTTGCTATTTCACTAAAGTCACTCTCCAGAAGATCAGTGTGCACAGAGGGCAGTTTTGTCATCTCTCTGAACTCTGCTATAGTGAAAGCAGCTTCCATAGGTCCTCTTCTACCCAGAAGAGTCACATTTTTGACCTGGGACTTTTCTAGGACATTCAATGCTGCAGGTGTAATGTCTGTTTCCTAAAAATAGCCAAAATTTTGAAATTTCAATTTATCTATTACACCTGAATTCTTAAATTTAAATTCTAAAATTCATTTAGTTTATATGCTTACTAGTAATTATTTATAATCAAAGAATGAACAAGAAAGTAGAAGTGACACTTCATAGAAAAAATTCTTCTCATTGCTGCATTTTAACATAAACAGGCAGTTTCCAGTAAACAATAACTTCTGTAAAATAATCCAATCATGCTGATTTTTTAATGATTTTTGAATTGCATTTTTACAAAACAAATATTTTTGCAATGGGCACTCACCTTCAACATGTCTGGACTTTTCAACAACATTCTGGCCACATCAATAGCAACATTTCCCTGACCAAACACTAAGGCTGTCTGCCCATCTAAATTTACTGGCAACTTCAACAGTAATGAAAATAAATTATTATCAAGCAAAATACTCCACAGAAACATAGGCAGGGTCATTATTCAGATTTAAACATGTAAGTCAATTGTGATCCGCTTTTGATAATTTTTCTGGAATCAGTCTGTTCTGTTTCATTTAAGATTCATTTATTAGAACCAATGATTGCCCTTATCGTTCCAATTTTAAAGCATAAATTCCCTTAAGAACTGATAAATATAGACTTAATCTAGGCACTATATCAGGGTAACAGATTTATTTTCAACCTATTTGTCTTCATGTAGGCCATTTTTGAATCAATGGAATGTAACAAACATAATTCCCTCCATGTCTCTGTGTAAGACATCTATAATACTTATCAGTAAAACAGCAAATTAGTGTATTTTCATTAGTAAAATGTTAAAAATACATTAACAAATAAATTGAATATTTTAACTATTTAACCTTTTAAATCTACATATAACCATTTCCAAGTAGCCCTAAAATAGTTGAATTTAAATTCTGTTAATATTGTCATAATTAATATACTAACATCTACATGGTCTGGATGTCCATTGTACCATGCCACAAACTCCCTGGCAGAGTAAACACCTTTTAGATTCTGAAATACAAAATAATAATAATGCTTTAAAAGGTGGAGTTAATGAACAATTCCTAAAAAAAATCAAAATAACATTCAAATTTTAAAAAAAGCAGGAATGTCTCAATATCTTGTTCTTTGATTGGTTCCAGACACAGATGATTTTGCATGCATCCTTCTTCTCTATAAATAATCTATAGTGTCAATGTGTATTTCTATACCTTCATGTTGTTTGGTCTGTTTAAAATATGCACCTATACCTAAAGAATTTACTTTAATACATTTCTATTATTTCACATGGAATTACAATACTTCTGGATAAAAAGCAATAAAAAGTACAATATAGTTCTATTGTGAAACAATTTTGCTTTTAACAACCAGGTATAAAGATGGATCATTACACATTGTGTAATATATTACATAATTGTTTACTGACCTTTTTACTCTTTTTGAAATTTTATAGTAAAAGCATATAATTTTATAAATTAAAACAAAACAGGCATAAAGCATAACAGATATGTTTGTTACACTGCTTATTAACAAATTTCAAATGCTTTACTTATTTCAATATTTCATTTCAGTATCTTTAGTTTTATCAGTTTTTTTTTCAATCACAAACTTAAGAGCTGTACCCAAGTCCCCTTTATGAACTTTTGCTCAATCTTTGTACGTTTACTAGCAAAAAAAAAAAAAAGATTTGGTTAATATCATCAATCAAATATGTTCTAATTTATGAAGGATCATGTATATAAATATAAAGCAGCAGTGGCACCTGCTCTACCTACTTCGCCTTTAATCCCCAAGAGCTTTTCCTTGTCAGCACCATATGCCTACAGAAAAGAGATTAATCTTTTAGAGCCTCTTACTGTTGCAGTACAAGATCTCATCTGACATCATAAGATCAGGGATAAAACCTCCTCTTTTATAATTTCAGCTTTTTACACATTAATCCCTGCTTAAATATCCTTAGAAAAAACTGCAAATAATTAGATTTCATACTGGCAAATATTATGTACTTTAACAGTCACCATATGCATCAAGTAGTTATTCTTGAATTTATTATGCTGCTACTACATTTCAAGGCAGCCATATATTTATAAAATGATAAAAAATTCTACAAACAATAAGCACAGTAACATTCTCACCATGATGGCAAATCAAAGAAATGAAAAATAACATAGAGCTTAATTTTACACGTACAAAAGCAAGTAAAGCTATGAAAACCCAAAACACATAGGGTTTCATTCTAAAAAAAATTTACCAGTACAACAGCAGTATAAACCTGCAGTAAATTTTTCACATGAATATCTTTTCCAATGCAAACATTTCCAATAAAGGAACAGCGGGGATTCTGGGCTGTCTTTGTAAATGTATTGATCACATTCTGAAATGATTAAGTTAAATCTGTGTTTAATTTTACTCAACTTATCATTATAAGTATTGAAAAATTATTCAGAAACATTTAATCAGTATAACAAAATGAACATAATGGTCATGATTTTCTAAAGAATATAATCTTTTTTTATTTAATTCATTTAGTACCTTATTTCATATTCATCTACTTAATTATTATTATTCCTAGATACTAGATACAGTCTAACTGGTTCAGATAAAAAGACTTCATATTATTTTAGCTAAACTTATTTTGAAAAAGCAAGTCTTACTTTGACTTCTGGGTGGTCTGGGGCCACTCCATATCTAACCAAACCAAAGGGAACGGGGAGCTTCTCATAAATATCTACCTCCAACTCTGGATGTCCCTGTAATGTACAGAGGGGACATTTTGTTATCTCTATAATGAGTAATGACTCATAGTGTTCAGACACATATCCAAAAGGCTTTTTAATTCTTGTAAAATCCACAATTTAAAATGTTAATTAAAAACAAGAACACAGTGTCAGATGATAAACCTTGGAAATGTGAGTGTACAATGTAACCGTGTTATTAATACAGAAGTTTCCTTTCTCACCAAGGTGTAAATCAAAAAAAAAAAAAAAAAAAAAAATTCATTAATGCAAAAAGAATTAATCAGGTACTTAAAAGTCACATTTTGTCTTGTATACCTTTATCAACTGCTGAGCAGTATAAAACCCTGCTGGGCCACTTCCTACTACACAAATTCTTGGTACAGAACTGGATTTAGCAACTGTTCCACTACTTAAATAATGTGCCTGGCTAAAAAATGGTGCTTGTAGATTCTGCTTGAGAAGCCAACGTGGCACATCAACATGCATCAAGCGGTGAAACTTATTCATGGGAATCATCATGGAAATCTGAAAATTATAAGAAGAAAATGTGGCTACTTGATTAAAAGTGGATCTGCATCACAGTATTCTTTCTATCTAGGATAAAAGATAAAACAATATTAGACATGTAGGGAGGTGGTTGGCTAATGCCCTATATAGCTAGTTAAAATCCACTTCATCAAAATAACACAATTCAGAAATGGAGGACGTGTGTTTTGACAGTGCACCTTGCAGGAGTGAGGGCGAGTTGAAGGTAGCTCTTAAAATGTATTCAGTACACAGATTTCTGACTGACCTTTCCAATCTTTTTAAAATTATATAGTAAAAGCAAAATAATTCTACGAAATAAAACAAAACTGGCATAAAGCATAATAGATGTTTGTTAAACTGTTTATTAACCAATTCAAAGGCTCAATATTTCTGATTTCAGAATTTATCATCAATTTTTTGTTAATCAAACAACATACTTATCAGCTGTGCCCAAGTCACCTTTTTAACTTTTTACATACAAACTTTACATGTATGACTAGCAAAACAAAGATTTGGAAAATATCATCAATCAAATATGTTCTAATTAATGAAGAATCATGTATATGAATATAAAGCAGCAGTGCCATCTCTTCTACCTACCTTGCCTTTAATTCCCAAGACTTTTTCCTTGTCAGCACCATAAGACTACAGAAAAGTGATTAACCTTTCAAAGCTTCTTACTACTGTGGTACAAGCTGCAAGTCCAATAGAAATAAATGAAAAAATAAAAAAGTTGGGGGGGGGGGGG